>JAAGWP010000121.1:0-246879 GCA_013266165.1 Fusarium graminum
CCCTCTGGGACTTTTAGTTGGTTAAGTATTAGCCGGCCGGCCTATTACCTACGGTAATAATTTAGGGCTGATATTAATAATAAACAGTACGTATCTACTAAGATTTAAATTATATTTTGAATTATAATATACTTAAGCTTAAAAGGTTATAATACTCTAGTATAGTATCTTATACATATATAAGATTAGCTTTTTTCTCTCAAGAAACTATATCCGTGGCGCCTTACTTAATATTTAGTTATTAAACTGTTTAAAGAATTCAATAAGGAATCTAAGTAATGGTTTGCTAATAACTAGGTCTCATAGGCATACAAGTCTATGGCATACTCTGGTAGCGAGTGTTGGCTCAGATTTCCAGACAGTATGTCAAATTGCGCCTCCCACAAAGCTCCCATACGTGACTAACCCTTGCAATCTTTGGAATTACATTATTACTTGATGATTTTGGCAGTTACCCCACCTCCATTTATCCTTATCTTTGTTCCGACAGGACACTTGAACATGCTACGGAGGTGTTGTATGGACTTATTGTTACCGCATTTTGGAAGACTCTGTTTGGGCGGCATTGTGATATTGCTTGAGTGAACCTCAGGAGGTTTAGACAACTGGTCTCGACATTCAAGATTGGTATCGGAAGTTCAACGCAAAAGAGCTTCCTTTGATTATTTGTGATGCTATCTATGTTTGTCACCAGATGTAGATTCCTTGTATATGGATGGATTCGCTTTGAATATGCTGACCGAAGAGGACAAAGTGGGACAGTCAGGCAAAGACCAGAAGTTGCCCAAGATGGCAGGCCCCTTTGATGGGGCATTCCTCAATACCTGTAACACCTGCTAATTCAGCTGAAAAAGGATTCCTAGGACCGAGAGGTGCGGGCACCCGGAATCGCCCTTCTGGTCCGCGTTCACGACGTGTATAGCAAGACCCAACTATTCATAACCGCGCAAGTTTTTCCAGGCAAGTGTGAACCTGAACCCGTTGATAGTCGCGCTTAGACGTTTGAAGAGCAAATGCTTCCGAAGCAAGTCCTAAATGTTGGGAAGCGCGGTACACAGATGCGCCATGCACAGGAGAGTACGGATTTCTTCGAAGACGATGACTACAACGCCGATCCGAGCGTTCATACGAGGTTGACTCTTGGGTACAATGAGTTGATGGAAGGGTACTCAAAGCATGGTTCCAGTGTCTACCAGGGCAGGCCTCTCGCTATTGCTAACGTGGCGGAGAGTTTCGCCAAGACCGAAGACGGGGATAGCAAACCAGTATCCATTGGCTGCTCAGCGGGTATCTGCCACTCAGACCTATTAAACGGATCATAATGGTCCATTTCTTTGAATCAAGGACTATCGTGTTCGAGAAAATGTAAGAAAATTGCCGAGCCCCCTTCGATAGACTTTTTGGATTACTGATCGAATCCTTCTCAATATCGGGATCTCAATTCCGCTATCCGTATGCTTGTACAATTTACCCGTGTTTATCATTCCATCTTGCGATGGAATTACGCTTAACACCCCTGATTTGGGTTATGAAGGTCACAGCTTCAAATTGAGGAGTATTATTGGGTATAACTAGGCTGTGCGCATCCGGCATTGAAATCCTTCAATTAAATTAGGTAATGATGAGCGAATGAGCTTTAAGCTACGAATAGGCTATGCAAATCCTGCAATGGGAATTAGAATCCTTCGCCAAGAATCCTTTCTGGCCAATCAGAAACCAGTAAGGACGAGGCTGTGTAGCTAAAGAAAGTAATATAAGAAATCACACTACCTCTAGTGACAGACAATAGGCAGCCAACTACTTCTACTCTATCACGATCAGTCCTTGTCAAGACTCCATAGCCATGGCTTTCACTATGTCTCGAATGGCGGCTTTTAGCCTTTTACTCCTCTCTTTGCCATCGACCCTCGCTATCCCAACAGGAATACAGCCACGCCAAGATGCCCCCGGTGACACGCCTTTCGTTGGCTTTGATGCTTGCAGTGATTCTCAACGCCAAGAGATCGAGAAGACCTGGGCTGATGTGGTCACACTCGCCGGCGTTTCGAAACAGTTCAATCCTCCTGGCGTGATAGAGTCGAGAATCTTCGGACAGGACATCAACCTAAGATTTGAGGATATAAGCCGCATATACAGTAAGAGCCTTTGTCCTGTGTCAACTTGCAACGGTCGTGAGCTAACAAGCGCACAGCTATCTTCCACAATATCCAGGAATTGAGCACGAATGGGCGCAAGATGCAGATTTCCTGCCAAGACATCTATCAGGACCATAGGGAGGCCAACAATCAAGTTACATGCAACAATGTGATTGCATCTTCATCTGGCTCTATCGGCGCCTACGCGTTCTCCACAGAGCCAACCATCGAGAAGTCCACTGTTGTTCTCTGCAAACCCTTTTGGGCGCCTGGTCAAGGCTATCTAGGAAGAATAGTTAATACTCTCCGAAACTCGCCACAACAGGATGACAGAAAGAACCCGTATCTCATGACCGGCAAGGCTAAAGTACTACTTCACGAGCTTACACATCTTCCTGCACTGGCAGAGGAGGGATCGTCAAACGACCGTAAGTGATTTGTGTCGCAAAGATACTCCAGCTACGGGTGCTAACGGGATTCCCAAGCTATTGTCATCGATCAACTTCTCGACGTAAACCAGGAAAGGAAAGCTTATGGGGTTTATTGGGTAGAAAGACTCGCCAGAGGCAAGAATTGGCGCATTCGTACAGCCAAGAACGGTAGGCAGCAAGCAACCTTTACAAGATTTGGCATTTAACTGATGTTTTTTCTTTACAGCTGACAGCTACGCATGGTATGCTTCATTGAAGTACTTTGAAAGCATATTTGGCACCCCCAACGCAGCCTATGACAAGAGAGATGGAGATGACGATGATACTTCGACCGACGAACCTCAACCGGAACCGGAGACCCCCGCAGGTCCTACCAAGGCACTCAATATTATTCTCGAGAACAAGCGCCACGGAATCCCTACGAGTGCAGACTACTACGACACAATGAACTGGCTATTCTACAGCACTGACTTTGGAACCGCATCGCAGTGTGCGCTCAACCCCGCTCTTGCCACTCATGCCGACGTATCTATTAGCACCTTGTCGATTGATGCTTTGCGAGACGACCACTTCCCTGCTGGCACATTCGATGTCAAGACTCAAGACGGAGACTGCCAGTATAAGAACGATGGAACAGGAAATCCAGGAGCCCTGTGGTGTGGTGACCAGGCACACTCATGCAAGGCACACGATGGCAGACGATCCTTTACTACTTGCAACGATCTTGACAAGTCTGCTCAGATTGAGCATGTCCCTGTGGTTGCTTGCGAGTGGTAAATCTATGATCTTGGTTAGAAAAGTCCTTGCTGGTGTATTCAAAACCAATATTACTTTTGATCTTAAAATATTTAGTAAGGGTAGCATGAGGTTGAACAGGTAACTAGATTTAACCTTGTATATATTTATAACAACTTCCACAATTGAAGCAGGGTTTCCATCCACGTTATTGTAATATGGCGAGACGAAGCTATCAGGATGTTGAATATCGAAAAAGAGAAAGGAGGATTCCATGTTCTTTGCTCGTAGATCCAAGCTGGAATCGTGACAGGCTCAGCCCACCACCAGCACGTCAGATTGATGGACGGAAAGAAAAGGAAACCCTAAATAGCCACATGTAGTGACGCATCGATCTGAAATCTGAATGTCAGGTCACTGATTTGTAGAGCTCAGCCCATCCCAAGTAACAGACTCTAGTGGCCGGCGCCACTTCCGGGTAGCCGGGACTATTTATTGCTAGTGGATCTGAGAGCAGCAAACCATCATCAGATAAATTCGAGTTTGGCAGGTAGAGTATACGTGCCTCTATTTCACATATGTTCAAACAGGTTATCAAACGTATTTCGGGTCTGTCTTGCCGATCATGCATTGGCGTTTGCACATGAGCCTCGGCAAGGCCTGCACCCCAGCTGCACCCCTCTTCCTACTGACATCTCCTGTTGGGGACGCTTGGGGATAAAATGGGCAAGTATTAAACGTTTCTAAGACAACCACAATAGCAACCACAACAAAGAGCATTTTCGAGTCATCATGGTCGTTGATAACACGCAGCCAGAGGGTGTAAACCCCATTGGCGATTTTACAGTGGAGTTTCTCGGCACACAATCCTCCAGTAACAGCGCCAGTCGTCGAGATCTAGGTTTCACGGGCCAGCTCGGAGGCAAGTGGTATGCTGTCTACGGCGACGTCTTATGGTGCGATTGCGGTGTCACCGACCCTACTGAGGATACAGAGGGCTTTCATGGTATGGTGCGAAACGCCGTGTCTGTTTTGACCGATGATCCTCTTGTGGTAGATGACCTGCATCTGAACGATGACGATCCCGTCCCCCACCAAAAGCAGCTGATTCCTTTCAATGAAGAATGGGGAGAAACCAACACTTTTGGTTTTGGCGGGACAGGGATCGTGGAGACGGACCCTGACACTGCGACTGGTGTTTTGTATTATCTTGTTGTGAGTAAGATCGCTCCAGTCTCAGCATGTCAGGAACTCATCATTTATAGAATGCCGACGAGCACTACAAAGGCGCTGGAGTAGCCGAGATTGAGCTTATCGACGATGTGCCCACTGTCACTCAGCGTTTTGGCGATAATGGTTACTGGTGGGATGGGGATAGTCTCGCCAAGTACGGCGACGTTGCGACCTATCGAGATGTCAACAGTGAATACATCTACATCCTAGGAAATCCACCAAATTGTATCTCTGAGTTTCCTGATAAACTTTATGTTTACATGGCTCGGGTACCTGCTTCCAATGCCTTTGATCTTGATAAGTACGAATATTGGTGGGGCAGAGAAGAAGGATGGAAAAGTGAGGTTCTCACCACGTTCAACTGCGAAAAAGCAGTCATGTGGGGCGTGGGACAAGGCCAGATCGTGTATAACAACCACTTTGGGACGTATATCTATGTCCACCTTGACCTCTGTAAGTTGCCTTTTCACTTCGTCTACAACTTCAACACGGTGCTGACAGCCACTCTATAGCTGGAACGGTGTTTCTGAAAACTGCTCCAAATCCCGAAGGGCCATGGACAGAAGGCAAGGAGATTTACAAGGATGAACCAATTGATGGTGGGTTGGTTTATGCTGGAATAGTATTTCCCCATCTTGATGAATCGGGGCAGACATTGACCATTGGGTTCACTAACAACAATTGGATCCGTGTCATCAAAGTAACATTTGAGGATTAGGAATTATCAGTTCTCGCCTAAATACTATTCTTACAGGTTGCTGCGTCACGCTCATCCTATGACCACATTACAATTCGTCTTCCTTCTCTGTATCGTTCTCACACACGCCGTCAAAGTCTCCATACTTCTTCATACCCGCGGCGATGATTTTCTTGAACTCGTCAAAGGGACAACTGGCACCCGGTCCATTCTGACATAGGGGCAGAGGTCGAGGTGCAGTGTTGGCAATGAATCTGATGTACTCTGTCTTCTCAGCCGGCTTATTCTTGTTGGGACCGGGTCTCTCGCAGGTCATCTTTTCCATTCCAACGTGGCCGAGGAATGGAATGAGATCAGACATCTTCCAGGCTCTGACGTGGTTGACATGAGTGGTAGGGAACTCATCATATCCATCATGCGACGAAGAATTGAAGATTCCCAATGCGGTCGCGACAAAGGGTGGGACTTCCCTGTGGGTAAAGTAGAAGAATAGACGCTGCTCCTCGGGCCATCCTGACGACTTATCGCCAATGCGTTCGGAGTTCTTACCGATCTTGGTGAAGAGCTCGGACTGGGAGTTCAACCAGGGAAAGCCGAGGTAGTTGGACAGAGGGTTGAATGGTCCGACCATATGCGCGTACTTCATGTCCCAGGCGTATTCGTACGAGAGCCACTCTGCGTCGGAGAACAAATCGCAAACCTGCGACTTCTTTCCATTGATAGCAGACTCGTAGCCACAAATGGACTGTAGAGCAAAGACATCTTTGGGGTCCAGCTCGTAGTCGTCGGGAGTGTGGGGGCTCAACCGACGCGAGACTCCCGAGGCGTAGTTGTCGACGAACTCCATCTGCTGATCAGTGCCAGGAGATTTGGAGAACTTTGAGCAGGCCTTGTGGGCAAGAAGAGCGCGGGTGCCATTGTTCAATTCCTTCTTGTTGAAACGCGTGATCTCAATGTTGCCATCTTCGGGGAATGTCTGCAGGAAGGCCTTGGCCGTGTCGTAGGTTCTGTCCTTGGTGTCGGCGATAACGCGTTTCACCGACGAGGCAAGATGCTTGTAGCGCTTGAGAAGATGGTGTCCCACCTTTTTAGCATCCTCCTTGCCCGAGGGCGTGATGTCTTCGAGATGATCCTCGTCAATTGGCGAGTGCCACTTGTTCAAAAACTCTAACGGGCCCGAAAAACCACCCCGGTGCTTCTCCAGCTTGAAGAGAAAGGGCTTGATGTAATCCTCGTACTCGGCATCGTTGGCGTAAATGGCAGCGTGTCGGATGAGATACGACGCAGCGGTGACAGTGCAACCTTCGGGCGCCGCGTGCGAAAGACCGAAACCCACGGCGTCGAAGTAGGGCGAGATTCCTGGGAGATGAAGAAGGGGATCGAATTGGTAACCCTGGGTGTGGTCGAAGGTGTCGATTGGCTGCTGGATGACGGATGCAACGGTGATCGCTGGCAGAACTGCAGCCGCAATGGCGCGCAGACAGTGAGGCATCGCGTGGTATTAATTGGAGGAATACTGGGGCTCGGGCTCGGGTGTGATATGGGATGAAGAGTAATAATTCCCCAGGTTACATGTCACCGGGCATGAGCTTGGTATGGTCGACAAAAAGAAAACACAGGGCTGGGAGTCTATGACGTACAGAGACGGAGCTGTGAAGCTTGATTTGGCTCTAAGATAAGAATCAGAGCGGATAAGGAGCGATAATTAGGCTAGTCGGGCCACTAATTTCAGGCACACGTCATTTGGAGCCAGTCTCGCTAGAGTAAGCCAGTAGGAACAAATTAACTAGGTAGTCTATGTGCAAATCGAAATATACATGTCAAGGAACATTCCACACACTCTTCTCCTTCTATCGGAACCAAAAGGAAATGTAACCCTCCTTAGTGGCGAAGGTTTAACTCAAGCGTCTTCCACCTCGCCATCCTCAACCACCGTACTCGATAGTCTTGGGCAATTGCTCAAGAAACAACGTCTTTCGGAGGTTATGTATCACAAACCCGGGAATCCGCCAATTGCCATAATGGCCAGTACCAGACTTGCCAATCTGCACTCCTCCGATGACTTAACACTGGTTAGAGATGGTTTTCACGTGCAGAAAAGAAGGCTCAACATACCTGTATTCGACAGTTTGTAGGGTATCAATGGCTTACCAGACACAAGCTGCACGAGGTTCTTGGCCATGTGAGCCGATTGCCAATCCGCAAACAACAATTGAGGTGCCTCGGCATCGCTCACATCTCCGATTGCAAACACATCCTTGCAGCCTTTAACAGCAAAGAAATGATCGACTTTAACGTAGCCACGTTCATTGAGGAGAGACGTGGGGATGAACGATGAGTTGGGACTCGTGCCAAAAGTGGGAATGAGAAGGTCTGTTGTCAATCTTTCTCCTCCAGATAGAACAACTTCTTGTTTCCCGTTAGGGAGAGCCACTGAATCGCTCGATCTAGCATTGAATTTGATCTTGACGCCAAGGGCTTCCAGTAGACTACGTGCATTCTTGGACACAGCCTCGGGAGTGTCAGCGAGGACGGCAGGTCCGGCGCTGAGCTAGAAAACCACATTAACTTTTGTCAACGTCGGGAGGGAAGAGTTTGAGGTTATTTACCAATAGGATTTCCTTCTTATTCCCATACAGATGTGCGAGCTCGCCTGCTGTTTCCACACCTGTTGGCCCTGCACCGGCAACAATGATTGATTTGGCTTCTTGAACACGCTTCTGGAAAGTATGCAGATGCTCTTTCGTCGCCTCGGTCGATCCTGCAGACTTGAAAGGCGAGTCTCCTCTGGTATTGGAGCCACTGCCGATCATCAGGTAGTCATAGTCGACGACTGTCAGTATTCCAGACTTGTCGACCTTGACCTGCTTCTTATCTATATCAATGTCGGTGGCTGTTCCGAGGACGAACTCAAATTTGTCCGAGCCGTAGCGGGAAAATCCAGGCGCAATTTCCATAAAGAGCTTCTCATCAGGAATTGTTCCAGGGACTATTGCACGTGGTCCCGCGATGTTCCAGTAAAGGTGAGTATCTCGAGAGATCATGGTCACCTTGTAAAGTCCAACGTGCTTATTCTGGACACTTTTCAGAAAGCGATGAGCGGTCTTCACACCAGCATATGAGCCGCCAATGATAACGATGTGCATCTCTTTTCGCGACATGATGCTCGGGTCAGGCGATGCGTTCAAAAATATTCCGCAGGTAAGAAAGTGAAAGATACTGGTTATAAGATTGAGAAAGCTAGTAGAAGACATGAGAGATGGCTAGAGAATGTAGAGAAGATGGCAAGTTTGGGGCGACGAATTTAAGTAATATAGCATTTCAGAATTTGATCAATTGTCCGCTGTGTAGCTATAGTCAACAGATTAAATTGGAACGAAAGCCAGCCTTTTTCCTGCTTATTCAGACTTGCGGATCTCTGCTTTGTAATTGATAGTGCCTTGGACTTTCCTCGTGTGCTTTGCTGGTATTTTCGAACATGACATTTGACCGACCTGCCGCGCGGTTACTGTACTAGGGTTATGAGAAGTTGAAGTTGATTGACTCCAGCGTAAAACCCTTGCAAAATTCACAGCTTTAGCGTTCGCTCTCGCGCGATTGTCGTATCAGCAGCCGTAAAATTTGTTGACTAGCGTGATGATCCCAAGTTTAGCGTCTAGCGACTGATCAACAGCCTGGACCAGATGTGTGTCTTTACAAGTCGCGCCTTTGCATTCGGCTGAAAATGAATTATTAAGCGAAAACTTAGGGTCCCCTAAAAAGTGATGCAGCAGTGGCGGTTATGTGACAGCGTCGGCTTATTTGTGGGGACAATACACCGAGTGAACCTTAATGTGTATAATGCCTAGCACTACGGACTCTAGACTCTAGTCACCCCATCCAGGTTCTCCAGTAAAAGTACTGACTAAAGATAAACGTCTATGAGTCGGTATAGGGATTGAACCCTGGCAGAGCATTACCGGCAGCCTTGTTCAGCGAATCGCCGAATTCATCATCAAGCTTAGGTCCGACACCACCCTTCCAAGAATCAAGCATCTTGTTGCGCAGAGCAACACTAGGCCAGTTATCCCAGCCTACCAAAGGGCTGCGAAAGAAGACCCCGAACGGGTTTTCAGGATGTGAAATATCGTTGTCATTGGCGAATCGGAAGCAGTGTGTGAGCCCACCATCCTTATGGTAGACCATAAGGGGGTGTTTATCACTCAGAGGAAACGAGTTCCTGGCTGCATCGTATTTGCCGTGGCACGACGGCGCAACCCGAACAACCTTTTGTCCTTGAGAGAAAACAACAATATTTTCCCAATCGTGGCGATGTCCACCTGCAAAGCTGCCGCCGACAGATTGGTCCTTCTCAAAATAGTACTCGTACATGACAGCGCAGTATCCATTGTTGCAGCGCTTGCGAGAGTATGCATTGCTATTTTCGAGCTGCCCACGATCACGGCATTGGCCTTGGGGTGTACCGGTTGCCCCTTTGCCTGGGTTGGTACGTCCCGAGGGGTCAATGGCAGCCGTGTTGTAACAGCCGTCGCTGTCGTAGTCGAGAAGAGGCTGAAGAGTAAGCTCGATGGAGTTGTAGCCTTCAGGTAGTCTCTGGAGGATGTCACGCTGGGTGAGAGACACAGGACTGGCCCTGGTGAGGGCGACCAGACCGATGGCGACGACTGAGCTGCGCATTTTGGAGTATGAATATGATAAAGATCAAACGATGAATTGATATGTGTTTACTGTGAGAGGACTGAGAAGATTTGATCTGTGGACGATGAGAAGGGTGAGTAGCGTTTCTTATTTATGGTGAAAGCCAGGATTAGTATTTGATATATCAAGGCCGAGGCTCACGATGCTGCGCCAGACTAAACCAATGCTGATACCGAAGAACTTGCCTAATATGTGAAATCATGTCTGAAATAGGAAGGAGTGAGATGACAGACGTCTAATGGAGCAAGGTGATAGGCTGCGCATTTAATGATAAGCGGCGACCTCTCATTTTAAGGTCGTTCTAGATCTAGCGCGGGAAGAGCTGAAGAATCAGCATACAACAAATAGCAAAACTGACGATAGTAGCCAGGATTATTCTTCAAAAAATTAGTTGGGCCAGGGCAAAAGTCTCATCAGCGTGGAGCCTCCGTGGAAGCTGACAGATACTGGAAGAATGAGGCACATTTATAATTCGCCCAAAACCGAGGCGGAGGCGTTCCAAGGAGGATACGAGATTATGCAGACAGTTCGGTTGTCATGAAATACGATCCACGATATCGTACGAAAGTAGACATAAGAATTGGCTAGTCTTTCACAATCCCATTTCTCTCTTGATTGCGTAACGCGGGCCCTTTCAAGTCGTAAGCTAGGTCAAGCCTAAGTAAGACAACTTTACAACAATAACAAGCTGCACTGCATTACTCGCGGCAGGCCTATCTGGTGGTCCACGAGTACGTTTAGTGGCTACCAGATGAATGTTCTATTCAGTGAGAGTGCGCCATCTTCTCCAGCTGCTAAATTTTGCTATGGTACATTCGAGGCTTCATTACTTTGCTTCTTGCTTTCGCGGACATTTGATATCTCTAGCGACACTGGAATTTACCAGTCGCTCCCTCACGGCATCAAGCCCTGAGACGGTGGACTAATTGAGGCTCATTCGTGCAACTAAAGTAATGGACTAAGCACTTCCAATATCATCACCCTATTGTCACAACCAGTTCTGCGAGTCAGCATTGCAATTTGTCACTCAAAACTCTAGGGACTGCACAATCATTTCCACCAGTATCCTCAAGAAGCTCTATAGTAGTTGGGCTTCGAAATAGTTCAGAATAAACATGGTTGCGTTGTTGTAATTGGATAAGAATAGGCCTGGGACGCTGTCATATCATCTACAAGCTTAAACCCATGAAAAATTGGATTCTGATTTACGTATTACTTAAAGTTCAATGGTGTGAATTGGAATTCGAGGTACCCGCCAGAAGAAAAGCTTGTTCAAGAACTACGTATAGAGTCAAGCTTTACATGGTCCTAGGCTCTCTTTGATCTACCCCCACATGGTGTGCTCTGCTGCCGTGCTTAAAAGTACTTCAGTCGGAAAGCCCGACGTCTAAGCAATTGTAAGACTAATAGGATTGGGGGAGATATGTGCTGCACTCGTACAGCGGCTTGGAGTCCTCTCCTTCAAATCATGAGGTTCGTACCAATCGTGCGATGGTGGAATAATTCCACACTGATGCACTTCAACTTTCCCAATGTCTCTTGTCTGATTGATGGCTAAATAGTTTCCGAGCCAAAATGGATTGATGAACTGTGGGGGGAAGCGAATTGTTCGGAGCATGGGAGATGCATGTAATGACCTCCAGTGTTAACCCCAATTCTTACCACCCCCAAAGGTACCCTGGAGGTAGGAAAGATGAGAGAGATGACCGAGGCTGTAGGGACGTCTTGGATCTGGACTAACACATGACGTTACGTACCAGTCCATCTTCTCCACATATTCATTTGGAATGGCCTAACAGCCAACACAACACAACACACGACAACATGAAAAATAAAAGCACTAAAGCCCCGGTCCACCAGCCTTTATTTTTAACCGTAATTACACGGGGAAATATTTTCCACCAGTTATAGCCAAGCTTCGGGATGGCAAGATCGCTCTTCGCAGATCCGGAGACCTCATCGTGAAGCTTATTGGTGCTTTATTGACCCTGATCAGGGTTCCCCGCATGAACCCTGCAAACGATTAACATCACAAGTCCTGTAATGAGCGAGGAAGTGGTAATGTTTTCGAGTACATATAGCTCAGACGTCGACATGTATGAGCCATTGGCACCTCGCTTCCTCATTCTGTATCTTATGCTCGCTTCATCGTCAAGATGAAGTTGTCGTCGGCTCTTTGCTGCGTTTTCGCAACCCTCTCTGTTGCTTTCCCTTCTGACTATCTCAAAGTCGCCTCTTGGGGCGTTGAGGGTTATGCTAAGGACAATCCCATTGGTATCACCACAGGCGGTAAGGGTGGTAAGACCGTTGTTGTGTCGACTGAAGAGGAACTTGTTGCCGCCGTCAAAGGTACCCAACCCAAGATTGTGAAGCTGAAGGGCAAGGTCACTCTTTCCGCCCGTCTCAAGGTTGGATCCAATACGTCTCTCATCGGTGTTGGGGTATCGGCACATATCACTGGCAAGGGTGTCGATGTCTATAACGGCGACAACGTTATTCTCCAGAATCTGAAGATCACCAAAATTCTGGACAACGACTGCGTTACCATCCGAAACAGCACTCGAGTCTGGGTGGACCACAATGAATTCTCGTCTGACATCAACAATGGACCCGACTTTTATGTGAGTCCTACTTCTACAGGAATATAAGAATACCTAGCTAATACCTTTGTCAAGGATGGACAAGTTGACATCATTCGTGCCTCTGACTGGATCACCGTCTCATGGAACTACTTCCACGATCACTGGAAATCCTCACTTGTGGGCAACGACGCTACGTTCCGCGACCTCGATTTTGGCCACCTCCACGTTACCTACCACCACAATCACTGGAGAAATATGGGTACTCGCGGCCCTGCCGGTCGATTTGGCCACCAGCACGTCTACAACAACCTCTACGAGGACTTCCTATATCAGGCCATCCACAGTCGATCTGATAACCAGGTAGCTTGCCCATGAACGTACCAGGGAATTCCACAACTAACAACAGCAGGTCCTTGTCGAGGGTAACGTTTTCCGAGGCAATACCAGCGAGGCTCTGAGCACTTACGGTTTGGTCATCCCTATGGACTCACCCAATACTTGCACGTGCGGTGATGAAGAGCTCGATGGATATGCAAATCTCGGAGCTAGTATGTTATCTCCCTCTTATTGTTTGCTTCTGAGACTAATATATGAACAGAGAACGACTGGGGTAATGCTGGAGTGAACATCACACAGAAGGGAAATTTCTACAAGGCTGATTATAAGTTCAAGTTGACCCCTCTCAAGCTTGTCCCAGTTGTGGCCAAGCTTGGTGCCGGTATTGGTAAGATTTGGTAGAGACTAGAACTATAAGATATTCGTTACAAAGTGGAAGTAGGTTGTTTGAACAACTTAAAATCTGTTTTCAAGTCAGAAGGAAATTCCGAGTCTCAAAGAAATGTGGTATGGTGTGTCAGTCATGGACCAATGATTGTGCCGGTAACGTATCATTATCATTGCTATATATTTGCCAGTATGCCGACAGAAGGCATCTTCACTTGCTCAACGATCAATCCTCCGGTGCTATAGATACTTCCGAGAAGGAAAATATGACTAAGACTTGTTCAAAGTCTTGTTCAACCAAGCAAACATGACCCTGTTGAGTTCCTGCGGTGCCCCTGTCTGGCAGTGAAACCCAGCAGTTCCGTTAAACATGTGGAGCTCGGCTCGATCTCCTAAAGCATCCTTAACACGCTGAGATTGTCCTGGCATAAGATCATCGAATTCCCCATCGGCAATCCAAGTAGGGATCTTGATTCGGTCTGCGATACCATCCTTCAAAGTGTAGTCTTTGGTTGATTGGAGGAACTCATAGGGTGACTTGGTGTTGAAAGCCCACAAACCCTGCAGCAAGCCCCATCTAACGGTGGTGCTGACATCAGGGTCATTTTGCAACTCATTCGCAGCTTTGTCGAACGCTTCCTTGTCGCCAGACTCGAGAAGCTTGATTAAATCCGAAGACAGAAAGGCAGAGTAGCCGTCGTATGCATCCCAAATTCCACCGTCAAGCATAAGAGCAGCGAGTCGAGGCTCAAAAGCAGCGGCACGGGCGGCGAGATACCCTCCAAAGGAGTTTCCAAATAGGACCAGCTTCTTCGCATCCACCACAGCGGCCTTCGTGGAAAGTAAGTAGTCGACAATGGGTGTGACAGTACGTTCCCATTCGGGAATGAATCCCACCCCTTGATCTCGACGTACAGTTGGCTGTCCTGGACCCTCGAAAGAAAACACGTTGTACCCTCGGGTGAGTGCAGGAGCGACGATAGTTGAGTACAGATCCTCTTGGGCAGCATCGTAGCCTTGGGTAAGGATCAAAGTTGGGTAATGCTCAGAAGAATTACGCTTCGAAGGCTGCGAGTACCAGATGCCGGAGACATTAAAGTCACCTGCAGGAAGTTCAACTCGCTCAGCTGGGACAGGGAGGGCAGCAATAGCTTTATCAAAAGCAGCTCGCTGCTCATCCCAATACTGGTTGATGCGCGGGTCATCCCAATCCGCTCGGTTATAGACATCAGCGCGACGGAAGTAATTGGCCGCAGAGAACCAGGAAGCCCGAACGTTCACTGGATCATACGCGGCTTCAAGTTCAAGCGCCTGAGCTTTGGTCCTGTTGGCAAGATCGAACCATACTTTGGTGTAGCTATCCCAATCACCGGGGATGATGTTTTTGGCTGCTTCAAGGACAGGATTAATATCTGCGCCGTCGTTGTGAGCTTGGCTAAGACCGGTGAGAATGTCGAAGTTGAAGCTGTCGTCGTCGTTGAGAGTGAGCATGGGTGTTTTGTTTTCCTTGGCACTTGCGAGACCAACTTGTCTAATAGTAAGGAGGACCAGTGAGTTGAGGAGGTTTGACGTTTTCATGATGAGAAAGATTGAGTACTATGTTGTTGTTTAGACGTGTGGATGATCGCTTTTATGGTAGAATGATTTTGTGGGAGATTTGCCTGGACCTTTATACTAATTGCTGCTTCTCGACCGAGTGAAGGCTACGTAACATGGATATGATCTAATTGTTAGTAATTGTCTATGCTGATAATGTGGATTCATTATGTCTCGTGATACACAGCGTCCCATACGACTATTTTGGGCAAATCCGTCTCTATCGATCGTTCCGTGCAACGATTACGACAATGGAGAGACTCGAAATACGCCTGATTATTTTGCTAACTTCTTACTGTCTGTAGAGCCAAGAAGAACGAAGGACCCACAAGCTGCCGGCGTCGCAAAGTCTAACCTGGTGCAGAAGTGATCGTCAGACACAGCCGCGACGCAGGCGTGGACCTTCATGTCAGCATTGACCCAAGTCCGCTTACTTGTATTAGGATAATTGTGTTTAAATTTGAAAACTTTCTGGCAATATCATCATTCCTCTGCATTCTTCGCAAAGCCTTTCTGTTTTGGGTTTTCGCGTTCATACGTCATTACCAGTCTCCATGGTAAACCATGGCCCTTCCAGCGGCTGTCTGACATGTCGAAAACGCCGCGTCAAATGTGACGCTAGAAAACCGTGGTGTAAAGCATGTCTTCGCCTAGGAATAGAATGTGCTGGGTATTTGCAACCTCGTTTGAGGTTCAAGAACGAGACTGCCCCCTATCAAACTAGATTGCTCTACGAAGAAACGCGTGTCGGACAGCATAAGCATAATCATCAGCCAATTCTCCCATCAGCAGCGAAAGCAGCAATTGTCACATTGCCTACTTCCCACCCTCATGACCTTGCTGTCCCATTCTTCCTGACCTATGTTACCGATATAGGTCGTAGTCTGGAGTCATCCCGCGGCTTTTTGGAGTTCATACGCCCTGTGCTTATTACTGAGAAACATGACTCAGCTCTGAATAGTGCAGTCACAGCAGTCGCAGTCAAGGTGTGGAGGATGATCGGGTATTATTCTGTTGCTGATTCACTACAAAGCCAACTAGTGTGTCGAGCTTTGAAGACGCTGCACGAGGCCACAGAAGATCCGCAAGAGAGATTAAGCGACGCCACGGTCCTCGCCGCCCTAGTCCTCCAGATTTATGACACCCTGTCAGCTGTATCAGCTCAGACTAAAGCTCATGGTAGACATCGTCATGGCGCATTGGCTTTACTCCTACAGCGGCCTAACAATCTGAAGGAGTCCAAGTACCATGCTCACGTCGTAGCCAACCTCTTTCACTCCAAGGTATCGTCATGTATTAGGACCGGGAAACCTTTTACCTTAGAGGAGCTGCGTTGGGTTGAGACTCAAGCTATTCCCATCTTACCTTTGAATCCAAGTTCATTGCTGGACACGATCGGAGCGGCCATTGTGCAGCTTCAACAAACCCTTCTCCGCCGATCAGCGTACGAGAGCTTATGCTCGTACGAACAAGCGGATATACAAAGAGAGGTTCAGAGTCTAGAGGAAAGATTTGATTTATGGTCAGGCGTTGTACCAGCCTATTGGTTTCCCAGGAACGTGCAAATCGGAGACAAGATCGATTCATCGATTCAGGCGTATCACGGCGCTTGTGACATCTACCCCAGCATCCAGATCGCAAACATCTGGAATACATGGCGCATTTATTTTATCATTCTCGGCAAGATAAAACTAAATATCATACGGAGTGGGCCTTGTGGTAAGGGTACTGGTTGGAAAGGGGACCAGGAGCGAATTGAAGGCGAGGTCCGGGATACCGTTGATGCTATCTGTTATAGTATTCCTTTCTATCTTGGCAATCGCGCCCGCCCAGGATTTCTTTTCACTACAGAAATACCAGATTGGTTATTCCCAAGTTACCACGACCTATCTTGTCTCGACGAGGGGTTTCTTCGGTACAAAGCTAGCGATCAGTATGTCGCCAAAGTTGACCATTCCCGCCATGTTATGCTCCACGGCCCGCTGCATGTCATTAGCATTTTGTCAACTATCAACGATTTGTTTTCAGGCCGCCGGCTCTATGGAAAGGCAGGGGTTTTACTAGAGTACCAACGGTCGTGGGTTGCAAAGCAATTCATCCGAGCGCTATACTTTATGTAGCCAGGCTTGATCGATACCTCACGCCTTAACATAAAATCTGATGACAACTGTGACAAAAAAGAAGCTAAAGATTTGATAGCCGAGGCTGGAAGCCTATCGATAAAGGCAAGCGAGGAGCTGTGGACAATAACTGTACTTTAGAGTGTTTCAGTGCAGGCTTGCACTCTCCGCAAGTCATCCTGACCCGGACAAGCCAAGCAATGCAATATTGAAGAGTACATTAACTCCGTTAAAGAAGTCACTTCATAATGTCATTCATACACAATGTGAAATAATCGCTATGTCGCCAGATGTACTACCAATAGTGCGAATACAGTTCGAGGATTGGAAACATCACAGTCATAAGAGTTCAAAATGAAGAGACACAGGTATTTTGGGGTATAATCAATTGAGCTGCATAGACAAAATCATGCTAACAGGCGCTCGCTTTAGTTGTTGCCCTTGACGCGCTGGTCGGGGGTTCCGTCCTTCTTAAGTCCGTCATGCTCAGTGGGCTTGTAGTCGCCGCCGGAGCTGTCGCTGCTTCCGAGTCCTGAGTCACCGCTGCCAGAGGTCTTTCCACCCTGCTCGCCAGCCTTATGGGGGTCGACCTTGCCGTGAGCGAACTCGCCAGTACCGACGCGGCCATCAGGCTGACCGTCCTTGCGGAGGCCGTCGTGCTCTAGACGGAATTGTTAGTGATTGCTTGATGGGAGGGAATTTATGAGGACGTACCAGTGGGCTTGTAGTCAGACATGTTGAAGATATTTGGTGGGAAGGTGTTTGGGAGTTGGTTGTTGTGGTTGGTTGAGATTGTGATGTTTGGATGATGAGGAACAAGCACAATTGAGGTAGCCAGCGTCCGTCTTATATACTTCGAGAATTTTCAAATTATTGATTAATGACAAGACATTTGACCTCCAGCACGTCATGAATCGATATGTCCGGAGTGTTTGTTCCTGTCAGCAATGGGTAGACTGGTCATCGACTTTGCTTTGTCGATATGTTGTTAGCCGCCCCGTGTTGTGAGTAGACAGGGGCTTGCTATTGTCGCGCCGTATAGTTGTCATTGACTTTGCTTTGTGCAGTTTCAACCCCAGAATTGCCCTGGGGATTAACGGTCAGGTACCGCCGATCTCCACGATCGACTACCACATCGGGCTTAGCCAGATCGTGAATCGGCGGTCAAGCTTCAGGGCAGCCTCACAATCTCAGTCTTTAAACGCTACGGTGTTAGTTCATCGGTGATCTATGGTGATGCGATTGGGCTGTATGAAAACAGTCTCCAGTGCTGATATCATGGCCAATTGAGAACAATAGAAGCCCCTTGGCGCGTGGAAGCCACTTAACGCGTCGGTGCAGATCTCAGCAGCTCCGGTCTGGCGCCAATTTCAGCGTGGGCTTCATCATGATCGTTTGACAGCTAAATCAGGCACCATGTTAAGCGAGGGAGATACTCTAATACAATGGCATATGCTTGAATCGATCCATCACGATGTGTTTTCTTTGTCGATGTGTCATTTGTGCTTGCATCATAATGACGAGATCACAAGCGGTGAATATGCATGCGAGCAAAGTAGCAAACAGGCAATCTACATTCCTCGTAACACAACCAACACAAATTGTTATCATTGACCAGAAAGGCAGGGGTACCACTTCAACGGAAACATTCCTCTTTGAAGCTGACAAGATCCCCTCCTAGCCTCCTCTTAGAAATCTCCCACAAAACAAGAGGGGACAATTGCCCTGAGCGCCCTGTGTAGCTTTAGTGGAGGGATTCAGCCCCTCCAAACATTCCGGCACAGAGCTGGGCCGACAGATCCACCGACCTGGAAGAGGTTCGGCATTGTCTCAGGTTGTGAAATCGTGAATGGGAAATCCGTCGTGTCGCCATTACCAAAGTGGAGCTCTCAATTTAATCGCACCACTCTGTTTCTCTATGGTGGCATCGTGCGTGCCCATTGAGCTAATGGATATTACAGTTTTACATCAGAATCAGTAAGAATCTTCGGTATACAGGGCGATATCTCTGTAAAGCTCAGGGATTATACTGCGTATAAAAAGAATTTCTCCTAACTAACTCAAATCAGCTAGACCTTATTCGCCGGGAGGACGGTATGTCCGTCTATAACGTATAGGGTAGTGCTATCCCTTAGGCGAGTGAGGGTTTACTTGGCTTTGGAGTGAGAGCCCATTTTAATTGTAGACACTGGTCTGCTTTTGCATTCTTCTATCATCTCTGTGAAGGTTTGGATCGTCGTCTGCTTCACCTCATTTAAGTTCTCTTCTTCTCCTTTGCTTGTTGATAACCAAATAAGGGATCTTTGGAGCCTCGGCCAAGTCGACATGATGTGACACACTGATTCGACTGTTCTTTCTACAAGGCAACATTCACAAGATACCTACGGAAAAGTTTGTGATTTGAGCGTGGGGTGCAGAAGGCGTCTGCGGCGGATCCAAATTTAATACCAGCTCGAGATTCGCTTCATGTGAGTGAGTCGTCGCCAGAGGGCTCAACAGGTTCCACATTTCGTCACCTATGAGCATTCCGAAACCTCAATAAAACGACGTGATCTGAAGAACCGCAGGAAAAAATCTAATTGTTTATTGGTGCTAAATTATCACCCTCATATTCGCATATAATTACTCCTCAAGATAGCTCATGGATGGTTACGTGAGATCATGCGGGGTAGCCAAGCCTGTGGTGAGGTCTGCAAGGATCAACATGGAACCGACGGTTCATTCTTTATTAAAGGTAGCTGGCCTCCGCCGTCAGTAGGTTCAAGAAACTCTTTAATGGTATATACATCGGCCTATAGATATTGGAAAGGATCAGTGGGACTCCAAGCAGTCGCTTGCAGTATTGTCACCAAAACCGGTTGTTGTGCTTGGCGCTGCCGGAACTGATGTCATATGTCAGCACGAATGGAAGAGCGCGCCCTTCAAAGAACGCCTGACAGCGTGCGCGTCCTAGTCAAGCGGTGACGTTGACGCGACACCAGACAAATTGAAAAGGGCTGGTAAGAAGTGTTACCCGGGCCTACTGCACCAACACCGATGTTTTTATTTTAAAAATATAATGGACCGCAGCTTCAATATCACTACCGACATTCGTCATGGAGTTGTCCCATTGCAAACTCTGAGCCCCAAGACAAATCTCTCATCCTCTGATCAGGGAAACGATGAAGGCAATTGGAGCAGTCACCCGCAAATGGACCAGGCGACTCCAGAGGACGCTAATGTCTCAAGCACAGAGGTAGTCTCCTCCGGCTTAACAATATCCAAAACCAGAGGTGTGATTGTCATTGTGACCCTCGCCGGAATCAGCTTTCTCAACACCATGGGGTCTGGCATTCTCATCGCGGCGCTACCAAGGATTGCGAATGAAGTTGGCCTTTCTGAAAACCTTATCCTCTGGCCCGCCGCAGTATATGCCCTAGCAGCAGGCTGTCTACTACTTATATTTGGTGCAGTTGCTGATGTTATCGGCGCCAAATTGATGTGGGTGACAGGCAGCTTTCTGTTCTTAGTATTCACGCTGGGCGTTGGGCTAGCCCGTACTGGAATCCAGATCATTCTTTTTCGGACCCTACTCGGTGCTTCTATATCGATGTGCCTGCCGACAGCGGTCAGCTTGATATCGAATACCTTGCCCAAAGGTCCCTGGAGAAATGTCGCATTCGCCGTCAACGGCATGGGAAGTCCTCTGGGATACGCCCTTGGTCTTGTCCTCGGCGGTGTCTTTACCGACACAATTGGCTGGAGATGGGCCTACTACATGATGGCAATCATCAATTTCTTTCTTTCGACTGGATCAATTTGGTCATTGCCATCTGTTCACACGCGTTCAGAGCGACCATGGACAACTCGTCTTAAACTTGAGATAGACTGGGTTGGGGCTGTCGTGATGAGCGCAGCACTTGCTATGCTACTCTACGTTCTTGCCATGATATCTTCATCCTACAAAAGACTGGATGACCCTGCCAACATCGCTCTTCTGACGGTTGCTCTCGTATTATTGGCTGCGTTTCCATTCTGGATGGACCATCAGGTAAAACACGGAAAGCCAGCACTAATCCCTAACAGTCTTTGGAAAAATCGATCGTTTGCACCGGTATGCATTGCTGTTTTCCTGTGCTGGGCTTCTCTCAACGGTATCGAATACTTCACAACTTTATAGTGAGATAATCCACCTGGCCCGTTCTTATGCGGCTACTGACCAAGATTGGCAGCTTTCAAAAAGTACAAGGTCTTTCAGCTTTGCAGAGTTCTCTTCGGTTTCTACCCCACGTGATCATGGGCTTAGCGGTCAACATTGTCACCGGTATCCTTATCGCCAAAGTCAACGTACGCACGTTGGCTGTTGTTTCCGCACTCATCACGATGATAGCTGCGCCGCTAATGGCCACAGTCGATGTGGGCGAGAATTACTGGCTTGCGCCATTTTGGGCCATGTTTCTGTCGCCCGTCAATCCTGATGGTAAGTCTAATGTCCCGAAATATGGCAGACAAGACGCTAAGTTCGCCAGTGCTATTCACTGTCTCCAACCTAGTAATCTCTGACGCATTTCCTCCCGAGATGCAGTCACTTGCAGGTGGTGTGTTCAATGAAGTGGCCCAGTTCGGGAACTCAGTCGGCCTGGCAATCACTGCAGCGATTGCAGCGTCAGTAACAGAGCATTCCAGAATTAAAACGCCGGAGGAGGCTCTGATGAAGGGTTATCGTGCCGCTTTCTGGACTATATTTGCCAGCTGTTCGACTGTCACTATCGTGGTTTGGGTTGGATTTAAGCAAGGCGGCATTGTGGGGAGAAAGCAAGATTGACCAAAGGACGCGCTCGCTGCATTATCTAACTATTACCCTTTTCTGGTATTTCTGCTTTGCCATCTTCCGTCACCACTTCAGTGAAGCTGGGTGGTGCGTCATCCTCATCTGGGGGCTGCATCCATGACTCGTTCCGTTGCAATCCAGACGGACCAGCCTCGCTTTCTCCTCCAGCCTCGCCTCCGATTACCTGATCCTGCTGTTTCGTGAGCCCTCGGTCATCACTTGGCATCAAAAGAGTCAACCCCACTGTTCCTGATGCGCCGAAACGATCTCCTGCCACAGAACCCTTGATTGCCCAATTCAGCTTGTGCGAATGATGAATGTTGTATGTGGTGAAACTTGGTGTAAAGCGATATCCGCCCGGTCCATTGCCAGGGGCTAGGTATCCAAGACGCAAATCAATCAACTCTCCGATATCGAGAGGTGACGCTTCTTCCGAACACGGGATGTACAGGCTCTGCATGGGCCTGGAAAGTGCGCTCATGATACCTAGGTTGACTTCTTCCTTTTTCAATTCCTCGTGGGAAGACCATGTTCCTTTGCACTTGACCTCCGTGTTGATAGCAATCCGTATATCGACCGAGGTTAGTTTGACTTGCTGAGGTATGTCTCTGAGAATTTGGCTTGTTTTTATCCAATCAGGGACAGCCTTCAACCTGAACGGAATGGGGTTTGGATTATCGAGCTGAATGACGGTGGGAACGTCGACGAGGACATGGAATTGAAACTCGGGGACACTTGAGGTGCTAAACGATTGCTTCATCTTTTGGGAAAAGGATAGTTTGGCCTCTTCCATGCCTGGTATGAGACGATAAGATGTCACATATTTCCAGCTCTTTGAACCCTTGAGACCAAAGTCGGCACGAGGAGGATCCAAGCTGAGGTTTCTCACTTTGAATGGCAGTATCGCCTCAGGCCATTTTGTCTTGCCTTGCCCGGTAAGCTTGGCAGTAGCTTTCAAGAAGTATTCGACGAAGGCCTCAGTATCCCCATCGCAGTTGAGTGTGAAGGTAGATGGAAGAACATGGTCTGCCTTATTCAAAGGCAAGAAGCTTGCTTTCTGATCTTCTCCCTGCACATACTTTGGGTCGACGTATTTTGGCAGAGTGATGGCGAAAGGCCACGTGTGCTCGTTGCCAAATTCTT
This sequence comes from Fusarium graminum, assembly GCA_013266165.1. Taxonomy (NCBI): domain Eukaryota; kingdom Fungi; phylum Ascomycota; class Sordariomycetes; order Hypocreales; family Nectriaceae; genus Fusarium; species Fusarium graminum. The sequence continues at coordinate 22,904 of JAAGWP010000121.1, forward strand.
CAATATGTAGCGGGCCTTTGAAGATCTTTTGAGTGCATGCATTTTCCGGGATGATATTGAATCGGCCTCGGTAGGTAGAGTTGGCATGATTGTCGCTGCGGTGTTCTATAAGTTTAGATTTTGTCCTCCCGCAGAGAGAAATGGACACCACTGCTTCAGGGCTCACGGTAGGGGTCCTTCGATATACACATCCGATAAGAGTGTCACCTGGAGCATATGAAGTCTGGCTCCCATCGAGGCGGATGCCCAACGAGTGCGAAAATGAGGCACTGGTTTGAGGCATTTAGACAAAATGAGATATTACTTTTGAGATATTAAGAGACAAAAGAACTAAGACGATGTATTGTTTCTCGTTTGCAGCTTTATGCAAGGCTGGGGAGGCGCAGCGTGCGGGGCAGACTGCTTTTCCAAACAAGGACTGTGGAGGACTGATGCCTGGTAGATAGCATGTGATGGACAAAATACAAACACACCAAATTACAATTCCATTGTTAGAACTAATTTCTGATACTATTATCACTGAGAATGTCACCCATTATTGTAATGACTAAGGATGTAAAGACTCGGTGTCAGCCTGTCCACCAAGCACTACAATAGCGTTTCAAGTCCTAATAGCGTCAGCACTTGGCGGCTCTTTGCCCATTCTCATTCGCTTACCCCTCGGCCTTGGGTCGCAGTATCAAAGGCGGCGCTGTGTAATTGCTGCAGTCACAACGGTCTGCTACCTTTACTGGCTCTCCCTTCCTGCTCGCGCTTATTGATCTGCAAAACAATCATGCTAAACGATAGCCTTACTTGGAGTTGATAGCGCTGCCGTATATAAAGACGTGATGAACTATGATGATTGCCTTTATTCACCAGTTCGTCAAAAGTCGAGAGCTTTTCTTTCATCCCTCTAATTTAAGAAAACAGCCATCGCAATGACTGACAGATTTGGCGTTGATGATGACTGGAAGCAAAATGTATCAATACCTCAAGGTTGGCCAAGCGCCCCGAGGACATTGAAAGAATCTTCACCACCCACTTGGCAGCAATTTCTTCTGTCCGGCAGTTTAGTTCTCATACCTGCACCCTTTCTCGGTAGGTTCGAAACCAAGACTTCAGTCACTATTCTGATCGTTTTTGATAGTTCTTGCAATATACATGATTTCTCTACATGAACAACCTGTATCTCTACTTGGGAGTCGTGTTCTTGAAGCTGCTAGTATCGGTGCTACATTGTGGCCTATTGCATTTGCCGCTGTTCTAGGCACAGCCCTAAGGAGTGTAGCTCTCTATACCTGTGAGAGGGGGACCACACTTGGTGTGAGTACAATTACCCTTCGGTCCTTGTTGCCCTTGTTGACGATGTTGACCCTAAATAGGCCCTTGAGATTCTGATGGGCAGTCTGACCATGGCAAGTACCTAACATAAGGAATAAGAACAAGCTCTAGGCTTCTAAGATTAATATCAAATAACACGATTTTTAACATAATAAAAGTTCTATATCAAAGAACTTATATAATAACTTAAAATATAAAAAAGCCCTCTAGCCTTTAAAATAACTTAAAAAGCCCTTTAAATAAATATAAAAAAACCTATTCCTTCCCTTAAAAATAAAAAATAATAATTAACTAAAATATCTATTATATATAAAATATATCATATTCTAGCTAAGGCTTATAGTAATATTATCGCTATAACCTCTAATAGATACCACCGGCTCCTTAACTATATCTCTAAGACCTCTAACTTCCTAATTATTTTTTAAAAGAGCTACCTTCCCCATCTTAAAGATATTAACCAGAATTTCAATAAGCTCGACAACTCGGTAATCCTAGGACTGGCATATCTTAGTTATAAGGTCTTATTATATACCTCTTACAATAGCACGGTCTCAGTTATAGTCAAGCGTATAGCCCGGTAATAGAGGAAGAAGATTAATAACTTAATTAAGTAACCATATAACGATTAGGAAAAGTATCTCTAATAGCTAAGGGAAAATAGGCTATAGATCGAGTCCCTGCTAGACTTATAGAAGCAAATCTAGTAATTCGAAATCGCCTAATGAATTAACTGCGATAAGGAGGGTTTCGGCGATGCCTGGGGGGGCGCTATTATGGGAGTTATTATGTGGTACGAGGAGGAAAAGTTAGATGAAGGTTTTCGGCGATGACTCGGGGCGCTGTCATGGGAGCTGTGAGGAGGAAAAGCTAAAAGGTTAGATCAGGGTTCAGGTGGGAGGGGGGGAATAGAGTTATAAGTCAATAAAGATAATTCATATCACACAATCGGTTTTAATACAATGCCATGGCAAGTACACTCAAACTGCTGGTCTGGGTTCGACTTGTTAGCTTTTGGTCTCCTCTTCTCATCGTGGCTTGGACTTTGAGCCCCCTTGGAGGTCAGGGTGCTCTTCGCGCTGTCACCATAAATACAGAGGTCATACAGCATGAGTTCCCCATTGTGTCATACCCTTCAACCAACTGGACAGCAGGATTCGATTGGCTTCCGGTTCTTTATGCACCACCGTTTGGTCTGCGAACCGTCTTCGGTGCCGCATTTTCGTCCTCCTCCACTCGACTTATGCATGCAAATGGGTTCAGTCCCAACTTTAGCAAAACTCTGAAACAGATAGGTGGTCCTGATGAAGCGCGTAGGATAACTCAACAGGATACACGGGGTAATGCTAGGATTCCGTTTCTCCATATGCTCGAAGGATATGACTCGAACAGTCCCCATGCCTGGGTAGACGTTGCCAACGATACTGTGCTACCATACGAATCTCTTATCGGAGTTCCGATACGAGGTATACCTCCTACTCGAGAAGGAAATGCTAGCATGATGGTTCAGTCGTCGTATATATCATTATCGGTAAGTCGGTGAATGACTCTTGGTTACAAGTACTGATACGAAACATAGTGTGAGCCATTGGTCAATGGCACGTCCTGGATGCAGGAAAATATTTCACGCCTGGTTCTCGCTGGACCTGAAGCCGGACTGGGAAACATCAACATCAGTTTCAACAATTGGTCGTTCTTTTCAGCTCCTCGCCATAACGAGTTTTCCTTCCGCGATGAGTTCAGCCTTCCGCCCATACAATTCGACGTGCTTGACGACCAGTATCTCAACAGCAACGGAAGCACCTTTAACCTTACGGTGGGACAAGATCGGCCCTCGAAGCAGACCCTTCTTTTTGTTACCGATGGGTCACCCGTTACCAACCAAAGCCAATCCTGGAATATGAGCATGTGTACTCTCAGCACTTCATACGTTGATGCAATGATCAGCTGTTCTCGACCTTCTGATTACGGCTTCCTCTCTTGTTCCACCGACAGAGTCCGGCATACCAAGGGGCTGCCAATCAAGGCAAATACCACCGTATTTTCCTTTGAGAAAAACCTTTCCCTGCTCTCCTTGATCCCGTGGCTTCTTCCGGACCCGGAAGGATCTCAAAATAATCTGGTGAATCTTTTCATCCGAGACCCAACAAGGGCTCGGCCGATTGGAGAGTTTTACAGGTTTGAGAAATACGCTTTTCCAGCCTCATTGGAAAATATATCGACGTCGGTATTAGAAGCACGGTTAGCAACGGTTTTAAACACAGCTATCAGAGCTTCCTTCGAGCAGTCTATTATAGTGGGGGCTGATGAACTATCACCGTCATCTCGGTCTTTTGTTGACGATACTACCTTGGGGAAGGTTGTCACTCCCCTTTCTGACTGGGGCAACAGCACTGGAACGTGGATGGAGCTTACCAATCAGAAGTATAAGGTGAACTGGATTTGGATGACCATATATGGAATATCCAGCCTTGCTATGGTAGTTTTTACCATCGGTCATGTTGCGCTGCAGTGCAAGATCAGAAGCCCAGATATCTTTAACAGCGTCTCCAGTTTGACCAGAGACTCTCCATATATGGTAGTTCCAGATGGGGGAAGCACATTGGATGGCATTGATAGGATAAAGTGCTTAAAGAACGGGCGTGTTATAATAGGGGACATCCAACGGCGCAGCGGTATAGGGAAAATCGCGTTTAACAACCTGGGTAGTACAAGCCTCGAACTTGGAAGAGGATATGAGTAGTCAGAGGGACGAGAACGTAGCGGGAACGGAAGCCAAGGGGGCGAGCAGGGCTAGGGCGGGCTGAGTATGGGCTGACGGGGCTGATAGAACGCCCTTAACACTAGCAGTCTTTCGCAGGTTATTTGTCGCCTGAGTTTTGTCTCAGAGCACCGCAGTATTTAGTCTTGATTCGTAGGTCAGAGTGGAAACATTCAATACTACATGGGGACTTGCGAAGCGATTGCACGTCAAGGTATACTATCCTTGTTGTCATGGCCTTATTGGGAGGTTAGGTCTACCTGAAAGTGTTGTGCATAGCGAGCTAGTTTGCTAATAGTAGGCTCTTGTCGCGATTGAATTCAGTGCTTGATTGATCTTGACGTTTCACAGGCGAGAGTTTACAAAGCTTATCAGGTTGCAGTGGAGCAACACCAGTATCACAAGAAGCTGCCTCCGAAAGAAGTCGGCTGGTCAATGAGTATCGGCCCTAGCATCTCAATATCATGGCTGAGGAGGATTGCCTAATAACATTTTAGTACGTGCCGAAGCCTTTTGAGGGTAACATTAAAAGCCTGGCTCTCATCGCCTTTCCGGATTACCAATACTTCGTGGTGACTTCTCCCTTGACGTGGAACAAGCAAGGCCCCTGTAAGTCAAATTCATCCTTGTTAGTGCTCCGTTACCAGACTAGCCCGGTATTGGAATCCTCTACCACGCGGAGCTTCAGTGGATCAGTTCGGGAAACTCAAGCAATTCACAAGTCGCAATATTGACGATATCAAGTTTTCTACCGTATACGGGGTAGAATCAGTAAATTCACCACGCCATGTAAATCCGAACCACCGACTTCAAAGCACACCATTCAGTCGCTTGGAAAGAAGACGGCTATAAAGATAGTTTTCTGCTGACTTAAGCTACCCTCGCGCACTCGCAACCACTCAGAGCTGGAATTCACTAACTTCGCAGTCTAAAATGTATCTATAGGGCATGGTGAGTTTACTAAGTCTATACGGTGTTCGCATTCTGATTCGTCTTTCACCGACAGTGTTTCGGAGGCTCCGGTACGCTAGACAACACGTTAGGCCGATCTGAGTATGGATGAGATTTACTAGTTCCAAGGCTGAGTACGGCCACTGCGGATCCGAAATCAATATTAACAGCGGAGATGCAACACAAGATGACTTCTAAGATACAGCAGCTCATTCAAGAGAGAGCGGGCCCTTTGGTTCGATGCTCAGCCTTTTTGTTTATCCGATATAAACAGACTCACCATTCTTGGTCCCGCTGTAGAAGAGTAATCTCGGGGAACAAGATTCCAGCGTCCTGGGGCCTAATCCATTTGCAGACTAGAAGGCAAATACTGGGGGGGATTCGAGGTTTTAGACCCACAGCGTAAGGGTATCTGATCACCATCTCAGTCGGGGCGACTTGTTTATGACAACTGATAGTGGCAAAGTATGATCTACTAGCGACGATACTTCTTCCTACAGCTATCTCTGGTGGAGCCTGAGATACCGTCTCTCAAAGCTGGTCTGATGGGCAAAAATCCCCGTCGGTAAAGCTTGTATGCTCTCTAGTCTCCGAAGGGGTATATACCTGATACGGCGCTAGGGCTTCGGATCCGCAAAAGCAATCACTCTCTCAGGGCCTTGACTAGCCCGCTGCTAATGACATGACTTCCTTCGAGACCGTTGTCTTTCTAGACGCCAGGGATTTGACTTTACGGAAGTACAGTCGCACATGTTCCGAAAATCTCGGAGTTTGTAGAGCTTTAGAAAACTACATTGTGGACAAAAGATGTTGCCAAGATCAAGTTCAGTGCAGATTTTTCCACCTCCATTGAACCGGGTCGGGTTCATGCATGTAAGACGCTACCTCGCGGGGTACCTTGCTCCGTAGGATTCACAAAGGAGATCAGTTCAGGGGGACCGGACCACTGGATACGAGCTGAACCTAGTAAGGGATCTGCTACGGACCGAGAATCGTTGCACGAATGTAGGGAAGCGCTAGATCACGCCCGTAACACGCAAGTGCTATCAGCTACGCACCCACGTGGCTCCTTACCACTATTAATATTATCTACATCCTGCAGGCCCTTCAAATATGCATCTCGAAGCACTCAAATTCAACCCCCACAGTCCCTGCATCCTTTGTCTTTCAAACATCAACATTCCTTGCAAAGGCGCCCGCACAGCTCTCGACCACAGCCGCCACTATGGGTGGCCTCCTACTCTCCGACAACTTCGAGTTTCACAAACCGAGTTTCAATGACATGAACGTTGCGAGTGTCGCCTGGGGTTTCTCTCTAGGTATCTCCATATTTAGCGGAACCAAAGCTGCAAAACAGACCATCAAATCTTGGCAGCGCGGCACGCGAACAAACATCTATCTGATGTTCGTGTGGGCACAGTGGGCAAGCAGTGTCGTCATGAGCGCCATCACCTGGTGCTACCTTCGTCAATACATTCCTTCTGGGTTTCCCTTCTTTTTTGCTGTTGGTAAGTCAACAGTCTCGGCTCTTGGGGTCTGCGCTAACAATCATCAAAGTCTTTCTCTGGACTATACAGATCCAAACCCTACTCCAGATTATCGTTAATCGAATTTCGATCCTCATGGTCAACCGAAACAACGCCCGGAAACTCAAGATCGCCATCTTTCTTATTCTACTCGTCATTAATATCAGTGTTTTCTGCATCTGGATTCCTGCTCGGTTACAGATTAGCAAGAAGTGGATCGCTGTGAATGCAATCTGGGATAGGGTTGAGAAGTGTATCTTCCTTGTGGTTGATGCTGGTCTGAACTTTTATTTCATCCATCTCGTTCGGTCTCGACTCATTGCCAATGGTCTAACCAAATACACCCGACTTTACCGTGTTAACCTAGGCATGATTGCAATCTCGATGACCATGGATGTAAGTTTGCGACGCTTGAACATATAACACTTTACTAACAGGCGACAAGATCCTTCTTATTGCAATGATGTCCCTCCCCAATGATATCGTCTACCTTCAGTTCCATCCTCTAGCCTACCTTGTCAAGCTTCACATCGAGATTAATATGGCCGAGCTTATCACCAAGGTTGTGAAGGCCAGTAACCCCAACGGCTACGACTATTCACACTCCCAATCTCATTCTGGTGGCAAGAGCGGCGGCAAGACTGTTACCACCAAGAACAGAGGCTCCGTCTTTCCTGTCGGCAACCAGGCTCACGTCGAGGTTGGTGCCGAAAACATTGAGTTGCCTGAGAGGAAGGAAGACGGCATCAAAGTTTCCAGAACTTTCCAGACGACGCAGGTCGAGGTCGTTAAGCCAAATCGTGATCGTACAGACTATGACGATCTTGAGAGCGAGTCGAGTTCGACCAGGCGCCTCAAACAAGAGGACTATCCCGCCTAGGCCTTGAATCTTCATTTCTTGATATCGCTATTAGAGCATAGTCACCGTCATGCTAACACTACGAAGTCGGTGTAGCTTATTTTCGACATTCGTCCAAGTAACAATTAAATGCTAGATAATAATACAAATTTAACGCAGCAGCGTATAATAATCCAAGTGTCGAGCGGCATCGTCCCTGTTGGGAATTGTGGGGATGAGGCTTGGCTCCGGTCTACCGGTGAATCGTGGCTGTTTGACCTAGATCAACTGGCGTTAGTCCCAGGGATCTCATTACATGGCAAAGCACGGTCCAGACAGAGTAAGCCGAGTAATTGCAGTAGATTGTCGAGTGTTGATGATTTTTCTCCTCTTACCTCGTGACAGACAAGGTCACCCTGAAATCAGCTCTCCAGAAATTACACTCAGTCGTCCAAGAACTGTGAGTTGCTTTCCTTGACGATCTTGTACAGCTGGAGAGTCTGGCGCTGCTGTTCAGCGATGAGTTCTTGATAGTTGTCAAGTGCAACAACATCCGCTCTTTTCACAAGTATGTGGCTCATGGCTTCCTCTTGCAGATGATCATACCGAGCTTCTCCAGTCGCGTTGGGGTTGCTCTACAAGAACTTCTGGAGTCCTTCCAATTCTTCCATCAAGCGGATTTTGATGAGTCTCAGGGCCACGATATGGAATAGGTCGTAATGGTGAGGTTTCTCGATAACAGGTTCAAACGCATTCTGGTCGTGTAGTTCGAGAAAGGGTTGGGACTCATGCTACCAGTTGTAGTTGGGGTCACGTTTCACAACATACCACTTGATGAAATCGTATGCCCCTGGTCCCTCCCCAGGCGGAGGTTCAGTGCAGGAATCAGCGAACGGACACCAAGATTATCGGCCCGGCAGAGGCGAATCATGTCGAGAGAGTGCTGGAGGGCGACCTCGACAGCTTCACCGATGCGGACGTTGAGGATAGCGCTGATGTAGTCGAAGCGAGCTGGCATGTAGGGGCGAGTGCTTTTGAGATACCAGAATCTGCTAACTTGGTGGTCGAAAGGGTTCTTCCCTTCCGTGTCTTCACCAGGGTTGGCCCGCAGCTTCGCCTCCTCCTCATTGAGCTTCTTCTATTACTTACTAATGGGTACATCTTGGACCTTATGTCTAGGTCGGTCGGCCTTTTGGTGTGGCTGTCCACAATATTTCACAACATGGCAGCCACCACAGCACAGAAGGTGAGGGTTTTGGTAACCTTCGATGCATGATTGGACACTACAGTGCTGGTAGGGAAGACCCAGGTTCATATGCGGCATCTTGGTGTTGGAGTCAGTCTTGAAGCTGCGTCAAATGGATGATGGTAGCGCTTCACTGGCTGTGACTAGCGTGTCGCGTAACAACGTGGTCAAGGTTGGCAGTATGGTGATAGTTGCAAGAGATTGTGATGCGGCGCCCGCGTTGGTCCACCCAATCAGCTTCACTCTGTTGATTGTGATCATCAGAAATTCAAGTGAGACCGATAAGTAGAAAAAAGGATAGGAAACAAACATTCATACATTTTTTTGATGTGGTGCTAAAATAGTGGACGACGTTGATTGATATTGAGTTTCGCAAAACTAGGCTGAACCGCTTTCAGCGCCCGTGTCTAGGGTAAACGATGAGAGGAAGAGGGACTCTTGTCCTTCAGAGTGTTTTATAAGAACACACAGACGATCATATTTTGGATCAAATCGTCTCAATCCGGCAGGAGAGATAGTGCACCATGTATCCTGCCAAATTATCATCATCAAGTAGCACTCTCTCCCAGCCAGATCGAGGAAGCTCGAACTCCGGTAAACAATTCCAGAATATCACATCCAAACAAACCTGCGGTGCCAGCATTTGCCGATGTGGGAAGGAGAAGCAGAAAGAGAAACCCTTCCATCTATCGCACTTGTGACCAGGAATCGAGAACCCTACGCTGTATGCATATGATGTACCAGGGCTTATACTTTCGGCACACGAGAAGAGGCTGTGCTCGTTCTCCAGAAATTCTGGTATTCGTGGTCGGAGACAGAACCAGTCATTCGGGTCATCAGAGACACAATTAAGAATGATAAGTGAGAGGATGGATTGAACGTTTTGGAGACACCATACTGTAAATGACATACTGGCTTTGAACCCTGCTTCACAACTCTGTTCTAGCGATAGATACACAAGGTATATGAACAGCTTGAGTATTGTATGAAAAATCAAGACACTGAAGTCAAGGGTAGTCATTGTGTTAAGAGTTTTATTGCTTGCTGTGTGTATAAACTAGCTGTGTCCTAGAATTTGTGGCTCGTTGTTAACTGGTCTTGCGTAGCTTACTTCAAAACGCGTATTCGCACGATATCTAAAAACAAACAGTACCAATGTGGAGTACAACCGGGGTGAACGAGATGTGCTTCCTCGTGATAGAATCAGACCTTCTTGGCATACTGGTGTTTATGTGTTCTAGATCAAATCTGCTGGCGGCGATCTGTATATTATTTCCCACGGCCGTGTGATGAGTGCTGGGTGTCAAAGCGAGATCCATAAGCATAAGGAATAGAACCGCCCGTGTACCGTCAAAGTCAGGAAAAGGAGCCATACTCAGTCGCTATAGTCAACATGGAAGGTTCCGATAGTGGTAGGTGGACTCTGATAAATGCGCACTGCTTTCGGGAGTATAGCCGCTAAACTCCATCTTCTCATTTCCGACTTTAACCTAGTAATCCTGGATTTAATTTTGAAATGCTGGACTTGAGCCTTAGGATTGTCGAGTGTGTAACAAGCAAGATCTACCACGCCCTTATGAGGTTGGCCCAGGCGCGCGCACTCCCTCGTATGGCTCGTGAAGCTTGAACAGGAAGTGCATCCTTCCATCTTCCCCAATCTTCGCCTTGGCAGGCGGTTCTTTCTGACCCGCTTGCCATATTTCCGTGGCTTTAAGGTTCAGATCAGCAGATGTGTCGTCTACAAGCTGAGGCCCCTGTGGGTTAGTGCCTTTGGTATTATTTAGGCACAGATATACCTTGTCGCCGTCGCGGATATGGTCGCGGCTCTCAGGTCTATCGACATTGTACAGGCAAATAGACCCATCCTGACCGACAAGATGCGCATACACCAAATCACTCTTTCGAGAAGATTTAGGCGGAGTCACGTGTGAAGCCAAAGACCAATGCTGGGGGTGTTCAAGGGAATTGGCGCGGAAGATTCCGCCGTATCGAACCTATTTTACCGCCGTGTTAGTCTCATCTACTGATGGAGGACATACAAGTGGAAGCTCGGATGTAAGGATATCAGCGACGGGAGAAGAGATGAATACTTGCATTTATATCCTTTCCCTCATTCGGATCCTTGCTCACGACGAAGCGACTCTCATTCTCGGACACGAAATCGGCGCCCGCCAGGTGTACTGTGGCTTTCGCGCTGTTGTCATCCTCAGCCCAATGACCGGTGTCCTTCTTGATGTGATCGACTTCGGAAATGATGTCAGTATACTCTCCTTATCTCCTCCAGGTTATGGTACGTACAAATTTCAGTTTTGCCATTGTCTACAGTCAAGGTAAAGAAGCAATCATCGCCGAATTTGTACTGCAACTCGAATACTTGGAAGTTGAATTGCGGTAATGTCAGTGGCCCTTTTTAGGTGTCCTTGACACCCTTCTCAAATCTATCAATTATGCTCTCCCCAACTTCTGGGAACTTGGCGAGGAACCTGTACAAAGGGACAACCTCGTCTTGCTGGAGATCGTTAGAGTTGCCGCTCATTTGGGCGAAGTCGACTCACATTCACAATTCGCCAGTTATCGTAGAGGTTGACCGTGGAACACCATTGGGCAGGACTATCATTAACCTGTCAGCTTCTCATGTACTTCATAAACAAAAACGTGGCATGTACTTATTGCAAAGTAGAGTGTCACCTCCAGTAGCCTCCCAAGCCATTGAGCTAGAGAAATCCTTGTGCGCCGAGTTGTCACTTTGCTTGCTTTGTTTCTCATAGCTGGCGCTCACAGAAGCCTCGGCGAAGGACGCACTGATTGAGGCTGATGCACTGGCCTTCAATTTACGAGCTTGATCCTCAACACGGCTATTGGCGCTCGTGACTACCTTCTGAGATGTGGAAAGACGACCACCAAGCTGAATGCGGGTGGAGAAGACGTGGCCGTACTTCTCATTGAATTCATTCCTCGTGCGCGGGTCAACTACGGTCTTGATATCCTCAAGGCATTCTTCAGAGACAGCGAGCGACTTGTGGTCCCAATAGAGGGAGACGCGGGGGAACTATTTCCAGAGTCAGTGTAAATCACTACAATAGGCGTGGAAACATACATTGTAGTTGACAACAAGAGAGCTCTCCTCTTTAGCCTCAACATATGCGGTACTGTCCTTAGCACCTATCGCGGCGCCAATTTGGGCAGTAGCCGATGCTCCGGCCATACTCGCGCCTCTAAATGGACAATCAGTATGTGAGCGCCTTGGTCAAGTATTAGAAACGTCTAGACTTGACTTACGCCGCAATTTGGAACGATGCTTCCGAAAATGAGCTGTTTGCCATGGACTTCTCAAAACCCGTCTTGGTTTCAACGACGGTGACCGACGAGTCGTCATCGACGCGGAATCGGGGGATCCGGAATTGGTACATCATGATGTTATGATGTGGAATTAGTTATAGGCAAGGATATAGATCGTACCTTTTCGCCGTTGCCACGAGATGTTTCTGCTTGACCAGCGGATGATATCTCCTATGCTTCAATTGCTCGTGGTTTGATCTTGAAAGCTGTATCATCTTGGTTAGACTATGCTGCAGCGTTGGCTTGATGAGATGCGAGATCCTACCATTGTAAGGACTCCGTTCAATCCCTTGTAGGACGTATTTCTCTGATGCCCCTTCTTTCTTTGATGTAGTGATGATCCGGTGACCACTCAAAAGGCAGTTGGTTCGTGTGATGACACTCCACTCTCTCTCGGTCAAGTCTGCCGCATGGCTTAATGTATCTGTGAGTAATGATTCAAACTTGGTATTGTAGTAAGGCGATAGCTACCTGATATCTCCTTTGACCTCAGTCCAATCACTTGGATTGAACGAGGATGTCAACAACTCTGGGTTCTTCTTGATCAATTCGGGCTCTTGCTACATGTGTGACATATTAGCTATCCATAAAGCTATTTGGTCTGCGGATTTAGACAACGTTACCTGAAAAGCGAGATCTAACTTTTCGTTGATAGAATCTTGTGTCGCTTGGTCTATGGGCGAGAAGATCTTCTTGGCCTTGAAGTACACGTCCAGGCGCGCTTCCTCGGCCGACCCGATGCCAAGTAAGGCCAGGTAGAGCTCGAACTTCATGTCATCACCCACGTCTGACCCATCATTCTCGCAGAATGGGCTTTTGAAGCTAATCTCTAATCTTAGTTGAATACACTTTAGGTACAGGAAGGTAACTTACTCTTTGGAATCGAAGACGTTGTTGTTCCGGAGAAGATTACGTATCTCGCTCAGCGTTTTGTCCTTGATGGAGTTTTGCAATTGGATGATCTGCTTTTGTTTGGAGGTCGAACTGACCGGGTCAAAGCGATTTACACGGAGAACCTGCGCAGATGTCATGGTGACAAGTTATTATCGTTTGATCAGATTCTTGAGGGGATGGAGCTCTTGTGCGTGTCTACGGCCGGTAGTTTGGTATAAGAACGTATTCTACATAGAGATATGTGCTTTCGAGTAGATTTATGGACTTGATAGCAGGTAGACTTAGACCGCTACATTTGCGATCGGCACCCTTCTTACTACGAAGCAAAAGCAACATGGCCAAGTAGGTCATTGTGGAAAAGGACCGAGGCTGATCACTATTGCATGATGGGGCGGACGATCCTGATGCTCAATGGATGGCAAGTTGTGTACTAGTTCGGCATGTCTCAGTGCAGTGGATCAAAGAGGGCGGACAGTTTTGTCCGGAAGCCAGCAATCTCTGGAAAACCCTGTAAAGCATGCAGCTTTTGATACTTGCCGGTAATTCAATACTGGGTTCTTCATACAGCGAGTCTGTCACATGCGGTGTCTGATCCGACACCTCGTTTAGGCCACAGTTGACGTATCCCTGTTGCAATGCGGCAATCCCAAGATTACTAGCACCCCCAACGCAGCTTTCTTCTAATTTATACATCAGAATACTCTTCGAGCAAGTTGTTTGTTCCTGCAATATGACCGCATTTAATCCTGTGCCTTTCTAAAGATTCGGGACTCTCTTTGCAAATTTTATTCTATCCAAAGCTAGCACTATTCGTCAACATGGTCGAAGTCGAAAAGAAAACGTGAGCTGCCACTAAAAGGACGCTGATGTTATCTGAATTATGAACTAACAAGTACTGAGCACCATCCTTCGGGTGTTCACTTACGAACCAGGAACCAAAATCTGCAAACAGAAACGGACGCTTGAATTTCTGGAAACGAAGAAGCCCCAAGAGCTCAAGCTGGAAGTCATTAGAAGCCTTCTTATGCAGCACAAAGTTCTCGGATCACTAGAGTATGTTGGACATGAAGTTACCATACCTGTAAAATATGCCAACTAATATCTGCTCCCTAGTGCACAAACCCCGTTCTGCGATACCTATGGCGCAGAGATGGCCGATAGTATGGATTTCAGCGTATACGTCAGCCAACTTAGCGATGCGCATAAAAGTGGCAGCGATGGCGGTGAATCTGAGGACAATGAGAGCAAAAGGGGAAAGACAGCAAGTAAAGAAAAGACAGACTTGATCAACCAGACTCTGAAGGTCTATTACAAGAAAAGAAAGGTTCAGACCAAGACAAACAATGCGACACATGAGTTTCTCAAGAAGAAGCTTGATCTGAAGCTCCAGGTATAGCCCAACAAGATTGCCATATTTCCTCCGCAAAAGCTAATCAAGAAAAAGGAAACTCCAAAGCTCAACCACCTCCGGGCACAGCTTCTCAAGTCAGCATTCCAGGCGAAGAAGTGGACTGCAGTGGCGGGTTCTAAGCCATCGTGAGTCATTGCCCAGCCGTACCTCGCAGGATCCATGAATAACAACTCTAAGTGTCGCAGCTGGATTGAAAGAGAGAGATTGGAGCTTCGTTGTCAGGACCAATTGTCTTCTCAGTGGCCAGCGTTTAAAGGCTGTGCAAAAGGGAAATGTTAAGAATCACTCTGTTGAAAGAACACCGTTCAACGGTAAGCAACGTTCTTGAAAATTAATAAAAGCTACTTACCTTTTGTAATCAATAGCGTTTCAGTTGAAAAAGCGATTCTTCGATTCCTACGAAATCGCCGCTCCCGAGCCACGTGGGAAGGGTGCTTCAACGGCAGATGAACTTGTGATGGTGAGCTAGAAATATCCACAAACTTTACACCTTAGAAGTAGCTAACAATCTTACATAGCTCCCAGCTCATATCCCACGTTTTAGAGTTGACGACTCATCCTATGTTACTGTTGTAGAGACGCAGAACAGCCTCCAATCTTCCATGGCCAAGAGCTCATTCAGCGAGAGTTCAATTGAGGCCTCCGCGTATGTTTCATTCGGGCTACCTATGATAATCTGTATCTCGCTGACTCCAAACTAGTGGGGGTGGACTTTGGGGCGTTTCTGCTGCCGCGAAAGCTGAATTCTCTCTTAGGGATGGTGGCAAGGATGTTACTGCAAAAGATGAGAAGCATCAAAAGATCCATGTTACCTACAACGTAAGCTTACTTGTACCTTCCATCTCATATTTGCTGACTCGGTCGGTGCTGGGGGTAGTTTCCTCGCGTCACTATCTTCTTAGATGCCAGCTCCCTCGAGCTTACTGAGGAAGTTAAATCTGGCATCGCAGCGGTAAAGAGCAAAGAAGATGTGATATCTTTTGGGGACAAGTACGGTTCGTATACGATCTTATTGTTGGTGGTTATGGTCCAGATCAGCTGATATGGTCATCTGTGGCAGGTCACATCTTCTCGCGAAGAGTCAAAATCGGCGGCCGGCTCATGTCTTCACACCAAATTGATTCCGATAGTGATGAGAAAGAGGAAGAGCGAGAAAACTCTCTTAAAGCATCTGCTGCCCTCTCGTTTTCTGGCTATGGCGCTACAGCCTCTGCCGAGGCGAGCTATAGTTCTGCTAACACAACAGGAAGCGGCACGAAGAAGCAGAACTTTTCGAGCAACATGGCATGGGAGGCGACTGGAGGAAACACTACGCTTTGCAATGAGTAGGCGGTCTGCTCTGAAGTTTCTGTTAATCCACTGACACATTGGTAGTCCTCCGCAATGGTGTGGAACTGTTGGGAACTTCCGCAACTGGCGCATTGTTGAGGTAAAATGGACTCTAGTCTCTACAGCATCAACTTGCTAATCATTGATTGTACAACAGCAAGGCGACATCATTCCTCTCACACAGCTTATCAGCACTTTTAAGGGATTTGAGGGCACAGAGGCGCATTTCCGCAAGGTAGCCAACATCTCGGGTTCAGACTTGAACTCAGGGGGCATAGTATCAGCTGGAAAGCGGGTTCGTACAAGGATTCAGCTTATCAACATTGCAACAAACAAATCACC
Organism: Fusarium graminum; assembly: GCA_013266165.1. Lineage (NCBI taxonomy): Eukaryota > Fungi > Ascomycota > Sordariomycetes > Hypocreales > Nectriaceae > Fusarium > Fusarium graminum. Next base: position 38,864 of record JAAGWP010000121.1, read on the forward strand.
TGTAGCGCTGAAGTCACCAAATAACTTTAGTAAGTGCATGTTCCTGTATCAACGGTCATAAAAGATTGAGTTAACGTGGAACAACAGAAAAGGCACTCGAATGGATTGCCATTGGCCGATCATCTCCATCTGTGGGGACTTCCAAACATGAGATCCTCGACCAGGTTTCAGGGGGCTCCATCACATACGCCAACAACCAAGACAAGAATTCGAACTGGGTTCTGGAACGCTGGGTCGAAGAAGGTAAAAGTCAAAAGGTAATTCAGAATCACTTGTTTAGCAGGAGGTGAAACTGATTATGTATGAAGCACCTGTACGGCGCGAAAACTTGCATCTACAACGAGGCAATGCCAGAAGATTCCAAATTCTTGGGTGTTACGGATCCCATCTTGAACACCGACGGTTCGGGGTTTCTTTGCCCGGCCCCCAGCGCAGACAAGGCTTAGTTTACTATCGAATCCCCACCTGGAAGAGAACCTAAGTCTGGCCCCCTTGAAACAGGAGACATTGTCAAGCTTCGAGTACGGGATAGTGGAGATTCAGCCGATCTAGGGATTTTGATGAGCGCCAAATACCACGGGGACTCTAGTGACATCAAGAGGTACATCGAAGATGTCCCGGCATTCTCACCGAGGAACATGGCTGGACGGAACATTAATCGAGAGGTGGCCAGCAATTCTGGAAGGTTTTTGCAATTCAGGATCGTGGTAAACGAGGAGTCTGTTGTCCATGATTCTGTCTAGCCAGCTACGATTTCTGACTTACTTTCATTCTTTGGCGGTTATAATCGGACGGGATACGTGTCACGGGGCTAGCTCGCTACTTCTATTGGTCACGAAAGAAATGTATCGATTTATATGTAGAAAGTCTTCCTGAACGCACCCAGCACCAAGTCACTGAAGCGCGACAATTATTTCAGACCATGCTGAAAACGATAGTAGTTCTCGTTCATGACCTCAAATAGTTTGTTTACCCTATGCTCACCAAGTGGTATGCTAAAATTTCAATCGGACCAATACCGACCTGGATCCACTTAAGCTTGCACCGAGGAATTGGCTGATAGGGCCCGCTTCCCCGCATGTTTACCCAGGATTTATTGATTTCAAACTCGACACACACGATTGGTAGTACCATTGTCGAAATTGTGGCATTCTTCAACGCGGTCTGAGCAATCAGGAGCACCCAAGTACCACCAATCGCGAACAGAATGCTTCGAGCCGGTCGTGCGGTACGCACAGGGTCGACCTTTCGGTCTTTGGCCACCGTGGCCGGAGCCAGAGGACAAGCACCGCTGAGTCGATTCGAGCCGGATCACACCGTTGACTTTACTGGTTTTTTAAACAAATTGCCACATCTCAGAAGGATGTAGGTTCATAGTCTTTGAGTTTCTTGGGATTTCCACTGACGATGTTGGCCTCAGACTTGATCGCCCTCTTACATACGCTGAGAAGGTTCTGCTTGCTCATCTTGATGGCGAGCAAGATGAAAGAGTGGTTCGGGGCACCACGCAATTGAAACTCAAGCCTCGGCGAGTTGCATGTCAAGATGCTACAGCGCAGATGGCGATTATCCAATTCATGACGGCGGGGCTAGACAAAACTGCAGTTCCTACTACGGTCCACTGCGATCATCTCATCGTAGGTCGTGATGGCAGCCAACAAGACCTTGAAGGGGCCCTCAAGAGTCACGGTGAGGTATATGAGTTTATGTCGAGTGCCTGCCAGCGCTACAACATGGGCTTCTGGAAACCCAACGCAGGTATCATTCATCAGATTGTGCTTGAGAACTACGCTTTCCCTGGTGGAATGCTCATAGGGACTGACTCCCATACGCCAAACGCTGGAGGTATGGGCATGATTGCGGTGGGAGTTGGCGGTGCGGATGCGGTCGATGTTATGTCGGGACTGCCTTTCGAGATCACAGCCCCGAAGATTATTGGCGTTAAACTAACAGGCCAATTAAGCGGCTGGTCAAGCCCGAAAGGTACCTCACACGTTGCTCAATGCAGGCATCCTACTAACTCTATTAGATGTCATCAGTGCAGTCGCGGGAATTCTTGGAGTCAAAGGTGGCACTGGAAACATCATCGAGTATTTTGGTCCTGGTGCAAAAACAATCTCCGCTACGGGCATGTCTTCCATCACCAACATGGGAGCCGAAACTGGAGCAACAACATCCATCTTCCCCTACTCCGAGGCAATGTCGTCCTATCTGCGCGCCACAAGCCGTCCTGAGCTGGCAGACGCTTTGCAGATAGCGAAACATGAGCTTCAAGCAGATGACGGCGCAGTGTATGACCATGTTATCGAGATTGATTTGTCCACCTTGGAACCTCGTATCAATGGCCCCTTCACCCCCGATCTATCGACTCCAATCTCCAAGCTAGAGCAGGCCGCCAAGGAAAACAAGTGGCCGGAGAAACTTACCGCAGGCCTGATTGGGTCGTGCACGAATTCCTCGTTCGAGGACCTGTCCCGTGCTGCTAGCTTGGCACGCCAAGCTCTTGATGCAGGGTTGAAGCCCAAAATGCCGCTCTTACTTTCTCCTGGAAGCGAGCAGACGAATCAAACACTCAAGCGAGAAGGTGTTATCGACATCTTTGACCGTCTTGGAAGCAAGGTTTTGTCCAATGCTTGTGGGCCATGTTGTGGTTCGTGGGATAGAACTGAGATGAAAAAGGTATATTACAAATGGTTCTTGCCATGATCGGAAGTCGCTCACACGTGAACAGGGCACTCCCAACTCAGTTTTGGCCTCATACAACAGAAACTTTACCGGACGTCTTGATGGAAACCCTGCTACCCATGCATTCCTTTCTTCGCCTGATATGGTCATGGCCAAGGTCTTTTCCGAAGATCTTGGTTTCAACCCTCTGAAAGACAGTCTAGTCACAGAGTCTGGTGCTGAGTTTCGTTTCCAACCTCCTGACGGTGATGCACTCCCGACAGGGCTTTATGAGAATACAGATCACGTGTATGCTTCACCTTCGGCGGACCCCAAAGTCCGAGAAGCTGTGACGGTCCAAATCTCGCCAGACTCTCAACGCTTACAAAGACTAAAGCCATTCAAGCCTTGGTCAGGTGAGGACTTCCTAGAATGTCCTATCCTGATCAAGACTGTGGGTAAGTGTACTACGGATCATATCACTACCGCGGGCCCATGGATGCGCTTCCGTGGCCATCTCGAGAACATCTCCAACAACACACTTATCGGGGCAGTCAACTCGGACAACAATGAAGTCAACAAGGTGGCAAATCAGATCACTGGAGAGCTTGCCGGGGTTCCAGACACCGCGAGGGACTATCAAAGGCGAGGCCTCCCCTGGGTCGTTGTAGCAGATCATAATTATGGTGAAGGTTCTTCACGCGAACACGCCGCTCTTCAACCTAGATATCTCGGCGGTGTCGCCATCATCGCCAGGTCCTTTGCAAGAATCCATGAGGCCAATCTCAAGAAGCAGGGTATGCTAGCACTCACATTTGCCGACGATGCTGCCTATGATAAGATCAAAGCGTCGGATCGTATCAGCATCATTGGCTTGACGGAGCTCGCACCGGGCAGGAACTTGAAGCTTCGAGTGACTTCAAGAGATGGTACAAGTTGGACGGCTGAGGTCAAGCACTCTTTTACTGGCGAGCAGATTGAGTATTTCAGGGCTGGAAGTGCTTTAAATGTTATGGCTAGTCGCCTGTCGCAAAAGCCAGTCTCGTCAGATCTTTTGTGATAGTAGTCTATGTCCTTGACAAAACTGATTCGTCACAATATCCTGAGTGATTTCGCAACTCGATTGTGAAGTAGTTGCATCTGGTTGTGGTTGGATACAAGGTCAAATGCCGTAAACACTGTCATAGAAGTTGAGTAAGTCAATAGATCAAACGGTTCATGATTGATGAATCCTACAAAACAAAACTAGACAAACTATTTGTAGCTCGAACCAATCATTAGGCTGACATAGTGTTGCAAACCAGACGTTCCCGCTCTTCTCGTAGTTGACGCTCACTGGCTGAACTATACTCGAAGCTTCCAACGGCGCCTGCTTCCTAGATCTTGGAGTTGAGGCCAAACAGGAACATTCAAGATGGGATTCAAACACACCTGGGCACTTATCGAGAGATATGTATCTCAGTATCTAAGTGGCGCTATCACAATGGCTACTAAGTTGAAGAAGGGGTCAAGAACTTTGCAAAGACACTTTCCCTCCAATACCAGACTCCCATCCAAGCAGCGCCCGAACCAACCACACATTGCCCGACCGTAAGGCACAACCCTGCAGAGATTGCTTCACGCGTTGTGACAAGCCCTAGTCGTCTCAAGTTCCAGATAGAGTAGACGTTGCTACACCAGGAAGACAGTCCCAAGATCGACTTAGGTGAGTTCAGTTCAAGCATGTTAGATTGCACACTGGAAAGTTCGCGGAGTTTAGTTAACATCGGCAATCCCGAGTCCTGGTTTGCAAAAGTCGAAAGTGTTTGATAGACATGTAGTGCTGCTTGAATAAGGCCGGTGCACCCATAAGCGAACCTGAGAAGGCCTAGATCTTGCGTCGTGTATCTTTCGAAAGCTGTGTCACTCTTCTCCGTACTAGTCAAGCCTTTGTTTCGCCAGTATTGCAATCCGTATGCTATGCCCAAAGTCATCACGCTTGTCATTACTGGTGCAAAGTTGCTCACCGTGACCCAAGGTTGAGTGCTAGGGTCCGAAACGATGTTTGGTAGAACGAAGGTAGCTGTGAGAGAGGCCAAAATGGAGACGACGACATCTGGTCTCACGTAACGGCCCGTAGGCGAATCGAAGCCCATAAGAGCATGCACAATGGCGTACATAGGCTCGACGCGGTGGAATCCATGGTACTGCGCGGCAAAGGAAAAAAGGCTTGGCAGCGCCAGCGGAGTTCCTCCGTTACCTAATCTGTAGCCTTCGAGTGTATACACAACTATAGGCGAGAGAGACTGCAAAGCGCTGGGTAAACTACCAAGCTCGAGATAGGATCCAGACACATCTTCTAAGTGTAAAGACTTATAAAATATGTAGGCCATCATGGCGACGAAGGATGATCGAGCGACGACAACATTCTGCAGTAGTGGCGCAGGAAGCTCATCTCTGTAAGGAATAGCTCTTGGTCTTTTCTCCAAAGGTAGCGTGTCCAACCTGGAGGCCCCCGCCAGAGAAAGTCCAAACAGACTCAAGGCTGCTTCGTCGCCTTTCAGAGGAACCAGAAGTTGCCAAACAAATTTGGAGAGGCCAGATTTTTCGGATGCAACCAGGGACTGCTGTAAATGAGAAGCAAACACGATACGTTTGGCTCTTTCGTGTCGCCTGGACTGCATCTCAGAAAATACAGACTCTACGTCTTTGTCGCCAAACGCATCTAGACTGCCAAGCGAATGTTTCTTCTTCATTAGAGCATTGATGAGTTCCGCCGCGGACTCTATAGCACCATTTCCACCTTGTCCACCGATGGGGTTAGGTTTGTGCATGGAGTCACCCAAACAAATGATCCGATTAAAGAACCACTTATCAAAGACGTATTCGTGCAAGGGTGTCAGTGTTGAGAACAGACGGTTGGCAAAGACTTGGCCGAATGTGACCTTCTCTGTGATAGCCACTTCCGCATACTTTGAGACGAATTCTTCCTCCATCTCCTTGGAGCACGTAGGAATATCTGTGCCGTATCTTGTTTCAGGAAGTTTCGAGAAGAAAAACCAGTATGTTTTGCGGTCGGGGCCTGACACGACCAGTTGCGAATGGCCTTCCCCGAGTACAGTACATTGATCGCCTGCAACCCAGCCAGGGACATCTTGTGCAATTCCATAGCTGCAAATATAATGACATTCTTGTTTGTTAAAATCGTCCGTCTGGAAGGACTCTGAGCTAAGCTGTTGCCCAAGGCGAAACATGTGGCGCCTGACAGCGCTATGAACACCGTCGGCACCAACTAAGATCGAACCTTTTAGCTTTTTGCCGTCGTTCATAGTAACCTCGACCCCATTATCGACAAGGTCTACGTTATCAACCCTGTGATTGAGAAGCACCCGATGTTTGTGCGTCAGTCGCTCGTAGAGAACTTGCAGCAGACATTGCCGATCGAAGAACATGAGCGGATATCCATGTCTTGCGACGACATGATCTTGAAACCTCGGTATGCTGACAATCGACTTTCCGCTCACATCTCTTGTTGATTGTGTCTCTTGTTCTGGATTCACCAGATCCTTGAGAGGCTCATAGAGATCGATCTGGTCAAGAATTCTCAGACCGTTTGGGAACATTCCGATACTGGCTCCAACAGCAGGTGCTATCTCTCCATGACCTTCCAGGATAAGGTAGTCAATATCGCAGCGCTCCAGCATGTTGGCCAATGTGAGGCCTGCGACACCTCCGCCAGCAATGAGGACCCGAAATGATTTGGTGTTGGTGGTCATGATGCAACTTTTACTGAATGGTTGACAAAGATATACAGGTTTGACGTTAGCTTCAGGTCTGGAAGATAGAATCCATTTGAGTCGTGTCTTAAAGAGCTGTCGCTGTGGTATAAATAGCCTGGGGGATCAGGTGGGATTCGGATATGCGTCAGCGCTAGGACATGATATTAGCCGCAATATGCAGATAGACCGTTATCGGCCACCAACCCACCTTATATTTAAGAGGTCACTGAGCCTTCACCAGGCGCCCGATGGAAACAACTTCCACGGGTCGTCCATTATTTCCATATTCCTTTTAACCATGGCTTTCATTCTCCTCCAGAGTGGTACCGTGCTCCAGCACCGAGACGATGACCATGTCATTGCTCTGCCCAACACAGACGTTTTGATCAAAGGCAACAGAATTCTGCTCATTGATACGAACATTGAGGTTCCTGTCGATGCCGAGATCATTGATTGTACCAACAAGATTGTATCACCAGGCATGATAGACACCCATAACCATGTTTGGATGACACAGCTCAAAGCTCGGCACGCTGACCATACCCTCCTCGACTACATCTATTCTGGTGGCTTACAAAGCTTCAACTTTGAGCCGGAGGATATCTTTTGGGGCCAGCTCGGAGGCTGTCTTGAGTCTATTGACGCAGGAACAACGACGGTGGTTGACCACGCGCACATGACTAACTCCCGAGAACACGGTAAGTATCAGTAGCAAGACCATCTATCTCCTGCTTACACGCGCCAGTTGATGACGCAATTGCGGCCACCGTCCATTCGGGCCTTCGAAGTTTCTATTGCTACACGCCCATGGTCAGATACAAATCTTGGCATCCTCTCATCCCATATCCAGATATCTTGCCAACATGGGCATTTGAACAACTAGAAGATCTAGCAAAGACTCAACCTTTTGGCGACGGTCGCATTCAACTCGGTTTCGGGTTTGACATGTGGTTCCTGCCCAAAGAGAAGGTTGTTCAGATCTGGAAACAAGCTCGTGACTTGGGCATCAAGCTTTTCACCACGCATTATTGCAAGAACCGCATATTTGGTATGCCATACTATGACTCTTTGGTGATGTACATACACTAAAAGTTTGTAACAGGTCTGCAGTCCATTCCTGAGATGCTTAGAGACTATGGATTACTGAAGAACAACATCATAATCGGCCACGGGACTGAAGCTTCGGCATCTGATGCTAAGATTCTTTCCGATGCTAATATCTATGTTGCCGCCGCACCTGAAGTCGAGGGCCATTTCTCCCTTGGACAACCTCTATCATTCCGCGGTGATGTCCTCACAACTCTGGGCGCCGATGGTATGTTCATCTCATCAGAAGCGAGCAATGACTGACCGTTATAAGGACATTTCGTGGGACCTGCAGACATTATGTCTCAGATGCGCTGTGCCTTACTTCAAGCTCGTCAGAGCCGCAACCAACCGATTATTGACAGCAACCAATTTCCACGCAAGAACGTTGGAAGTTCAGAACAAGCCTTTAACATGGGCACGATCCATGGTGCCCGGGCTATCAATATGGAACGTGACCTCGGAAGCATCGCAGTGGGCAAGATTGCGGATCTTGTCATTTTTGATTCGATCAGTCCGACTATGATATGTGCAGCACAGCATGATCCTGTCACGGCTGTTGTCCGGCATTCTACGATTCGCGATGTTGACACTGTCATCATTGACGGGATTGTCAGGAAGCGCAACGGGACATTGTTGCCCGTCAAGGTTGAGAAGGGTCAAGAATCGATGTCATGGTTCCAGCCTGAAGGAAACGCCATGATTTGGAGCGACTTATCCGTCAAACTACTAGAGAGTCAGGAGAGGATTGCAAGGAAATTAGCTTCCATTGATATCAAAGCCGGAGCTGAAGCGTTCAAGAAGTTGGCGGGCATCGATTCGAGCATTTTAGTGTAGACTACGCTCAACATCTCTTGATGTATGCATGATGCTCTATTCATATCTGTTAGAAATACATGTGCATTATGATCTGGAAAGAAGCATTTCCGTATGAGAATTACTGACTCAAATTTTCTTGACCTTGATCCTATTACGGACAGCGCTTTGGAGGTCAAAACAAATTCCATTCATGAGATTTAAACAACTCCTTGGTTGAACCGGAATACTTGCCAACCCTTCTTTGTATATCTGAAGGCGACTTCTCTAAGTATGATGACGTTACCAATTCGAAAGCTTACAGATGCCACTGTTTCTACCACCTCATCACTGACTGACGACAGGAAATCTCGCGGCTGTAGGGTAAGCTCTTGTGGCATAGCATAGTCACCAAACTCACCCTCTGTAAAGCTGGATAAAGGCATAAAAATGCGTGGCACCGGTATGTGGATAACGGTGCGGATGCGCTAAGCTTCAATCTGACGACGTTGCATCAATGGAATGGGATCCGAGGAATTGTACCAAATCAATGGTACTTTTGCCGAGGTGCATAGACAGATCTACCCATTGGCGCGGGAAAACGGGGGTATTATGGATTCACTGCAATTTCGACAAGGCGTACGAGGGTTTTTTCGGGGTCAATATGTTGAGTCGGTCCCGACAAGATTGCAACAGGGAAGCGGACGATCGAACACCTGCCATATACGTCACAGCGATCTCATTTTCGTACAGCGCATGCGCGATATGCTGCCAGTGTAGGGATTCAGATCCCTTGCCCCAAAAAAAGTAGGTAGGGACGGGAGGATTTCTGCAATTGCAAGACATTTTCGTATAAGACGGGGCTTGGTCGGGAAATACTGGGGCGCAGGGCTGATGATCCTTCGACCGTCAGCACTAAAAGCTAGCGCAGGCGGCAGGACCATGATCTTCGTCATGGGTTTTGCATTTGCCGGTACGGACGGAGTAGCATCGGCCAAAATATTCCGTAGGCTGAGGGACTATACGGGTTGTTTTTCCTTCCCGCCGGTGGAGATCTCGCGCCGCCCGTTGCATTCCCATGTCAGGTCATCGATTCGAATCCTTCAAGAAGTTGGAGGGACGGATCCCGTTGATCTTGGCGGAGGTGATGGGTTTCAACCCGCTGTAGAGTAAGGATATTGCTTCTTGCCCGTGCCACAAGCAGCCGAGGTTGTTTTGAAGCAGTTGTGCTTACCCTACGACTGCTAACCCACTCAAGTCAGTCACAAGTCTCGACATGACATAAGAAAGTAGTAAACAACGCCTCTGTGCAAGATTGTATCAATACGATGGAGTGCATAATTGCATAATCGACTATCAAAATACCTATACTTCTCACTCCAGACAAGGAAATATGCAATAACAACCAATCATGTTAAGCTATCCATACCACCTCCTGCATCACTACCCACCCAAAGTAACTAAATCGAAATAGGCTTGTGGTCGTCACCATACGGAGCCATTCCTAGATACGTAGTGATTTCCAGTTCTCCATTCTTCTTAAACAGGCAGCTCACATATGTCTGGAGACAGTGCACCTCCCTTAGCTGCTTGCCATCAGGTAAAAGACTCGCCAGCATGTCCATGTACTCTCCCGTGTACGTGTTTCGCCCCTTGGACTGCATGAAATTTGCAAGGCCTTGTGCCACACTCGATTCGTCCCTGGCGTAGCGGCGCATAGGAATGTACAGCTTGACCCCTGGTACGTCAGAGCCCGGCGCAATGTTGAAGTGGACCTGGTAACCCGCAATGGAGACCGGCAAAGGGATGTAGTTCCCCTCGCCTCTCGAAGGATCAAACCGTGTAGCAGGCGGCAAGTCGACGTCTTCTGAGAGGTCTGATGCTACACCCGTGACCGCCCTAATCAGTTCCACAAGGTCGTCAAGCTGCTTTTCCAGATGAGGTAGGTGTTCGGTTGTGATTCGTCCGCCTAGCGTCATTATCTTCCTGGCCCACGCCAACTTTGAGCAGCCCGTTGCGAAGTACCACTTGATGCGGGCGGTCGCGACATCTTTGTCATCCACTGCCAGCATGATCGGCGTCATGCAGCCAGGATCTTCCGAGACAAATTTGATAACGGCCGCCCGAGCGTTGTTCACAGGGTCCAACTCGGCGATACATTCTTCAAACTGAGGGATAGGCAGCCAGACACCCTGACCATGCTTGCGGGGTATGAAGTAGGACTTGGTCGACACATCCCCGTTTTGCAAAAATTCCAACGCCACAAGGGTTGAGGGGATAGTGAAGCCCGGGGGCATTTTGTGGCCCACAGGCATCATCTCTCGGAGTAGTCTGGCTTTGTTGTGGTCGAAAAGGGACCCAGCAAAATGATGGCACCATGTCAAGTCTATGTTTGGCAACATGGCTGCAAGACGGTGACGAAACACCATGGAGGGCTGAGAATTGAGCGGATCCAACATGGTACCGCTGAATTCGTTGATTGGCTCAACGACATAGCGGACCTCGGGCTGGCTATCGTTGGTGTTCCACTTCCAAGACAGCTCAAAGGCCGAGCCGTCTCCTTGAAGCAGCGACTTCCACTTGTGCTTTGGGGACGAAAGCTGGGGACCAAGTTCAGGGGCCTGATATGGAGGTTATTAAATGTGGATTCAAGGCGTGAACCTTTGGTAAGTAACTTACTACCCAGTGGTACAGAAAGAGAAGTGCATCATACTGCGACTTGACCGAGTAGCCCGCCTTTTCGAGCACCACGGCTGCTGATGGTCCAATGCGGTTCCACCAGTAGTCCAAGTCCTCGTTGCGAGAGGGGAGATACTGAGACAAGCTCCTCCAAGCCTCGGTTGGCTGCTTATGGTTAGGAGTAGACTGTTGTTCCATTGTGAAGATCCTCGGTGACGGGTGGCAGTTTCGATGACTTAGAAAGTTACCAGTCAAGCCAAGTACAAGGTTAAACAGAGAGATGAAAACAACTAATAGTTCTCTATTAGTGGCTCGGAGTATGATGCCTTTATCTCTGTCAAAATATATCACCTGGGGCTTATCCAGAGTCATGATCACATGGAAAGGGCTACGTGCCCAATGAGCTTGAAGTGATTGACTAGCGTCACGCTTTGTGGACACTTATTCTGCAAGGTCTCGTAACGCCCGGCTGGTGCAGTACAGACTGGTTGATAGTCAGCTTATGACTACATCAGATCAGGATCATCGAGCGCTTTGTTACAGCATACCAATGCATAAGCGGCTGTGGGACTTGAGAGAAAAGCATCTCCTCACCACCTTGCAAGTACAGGCTGGAATTCTGACGAGAACCTATCTACCAGCCTGGGTCCATGGATCCCGTTGCCGCCTTGGTATCGGTTGCATAAATCCTGGTACATCTAGCAGCCTTACCTGGAGTACAACCACATGCAGGGATTCAAATCCTATCCCTTAGGCTATTCTATTTTTGCATAAGGATCTGATGGTCGATGCAAGTCATACCCTGCTACAGCTGGACCAGATTTGGTACCTTTGCGATGTTTGATCCGTGTTACATTGCATTCACGAGGTGCGTTAAGAGTTCCACCGAGTAGGTTAGATGGTTAAATTCGACTTCTACACATTCCTTGTTCAAAGCCTGACGCGTGGCTGATCACTTGTACTGGGAGAGCAGACCTAGCTAACTGGACGCTTACCCCAGACAACACGGACTGGAAAGTAGCCACCTCGTGTTCGAAGCTCATTCTCCAATCGCTCCACCAAACTTCCCGCCTCCTCATCCGTGATGACCTTCAGGCCGCCGGGGAACCCTGCGAATAAGCACTTAGCAATTTATCACGACGATCGTCGAAAGGACCACTTACTCTTGCATGCTTTGATAAGCTGCTCGGCGGTGAAGGAAAATGCCTTGGTAGTTTGCTCCCTCATGCTGGGATCAGGACATTCGGCCCCCATGCAGACGGGGGCGAGAATGCTTCCCACACGGATGAATCCATTATCACGAACCCACTGTTCCATTCCGCCACGACGATACTTGAGATCGGCGCCCATACCCTCAGCAAGTCTTGCCACGAGAGCACCCAAAGTCTTGACGGCGGGTCCGTTGGGCTCGTGGGAGCTGTCGTCAAGCTCAACCAGCTGAACCCAGCCGCCGGGCTTGACCAGGGACATAAGCTGATCGACGCAGTGCCTCGATTGGTTTCCCAAACCGGCAAGTGTCAAACGCTGGTGAACCAGATCAAAGCTCTGAATCCAATCGTCTGGAAATGGGCCAGTTGATGATTGAACAAAGAGCTTCACGCCTTCGGGTGGGTTGTCAGGAAATCGCTCACCAGTGACGTCGCCGCCGAACAGCTCGCAAGTCTCTGGGTGGCTGAGCTCCTTCTTGAGATCGTCTAGCCAGTAACCTACACACATTAGACCTGTACACAACAATTGAGAATGCTAACAAAGACTGTACCATCAGAAGTACCACCGTCAAAGATTCGGAGGTTAGGTCGAGTCAAGTCCAAAGGCGCCATGCATAGACGACGGCCCATTCCAAGCTTAATGCCTTGGTGCTGACCGGCAAGACGCTCATTCTCCACCGAGACGTCAGGGAAGACGTACTCGTAGTCGTCGCCTTTGCTACCCATTGTGAAGTTCTAAGAAGTGGACAGTGAATTGAAGGGGTGTAAGTAAGTGGTTGGATGGTGAGAAGAGGGCTAAAGCTTACTGCTCAATGGCTGTTTAGACCTAATAGTTGACTATATTTATATCCATGCAGAATGGCTTAGACACGTCGTTCATCAAGATCGACCGTGAGCGCTGTCCATAAGCAGGATCTTCGCCTTCAGCCATGCCTGTTGAGTATGCATCGTTTACTCGTTACATGCATACGGATGCGAGGACCAATGTTTTAGCATCAAGACACGTATAATTGCCGAATTTCCGGCCGCTATGCCCTATCTGACAGGTGCTGAGTATAGGGCGTGTTGTTAAGCTGCAGGGAAGAATGAGCGACGTCAAGACCCCTGGGAGGATCATAAACCTTGCCCAAAGTGCCACATCTGCATCTTTCAGCCTCTTTTTAGCGCTGACCATTACGTTACATCTCCACACGCGTTGTAGATCCCGCCCACCTCCTTGCTTCCACAACTGTCGTGTAATAAACTTCTTTTTCTGGGTTAGTCTCGGATAAGAGAAATGCAACTCACGATTCGTAATACTATTGTCAACCGGAGAGTAATGCAACGTATCGTACTGGCTGATACCAATTGTCTGATCAATCTTTCTTCTCAGGGTAGCCAGGCAATCCGCAGCCCTCTACTGCAAACAAAACACAATTTCACAATACCATAATCATTTTGCGTTGGTGCACCGACTCTCATCATGACTTCTCCTGTGATGGAGAACCTACTTGCTCTGCAAGCCAGGGCCAAAGCGTCTTTGTCTTTAACGGTTTTGTTCTCCTTGGCTCTCGCTCTTACCAGCTGGTACATTGCGTCCAGCATATCTCTCTATTTCTCCCAGAGACAATTCATCGCAACCAACGGCTGTAGGCCCATTGCCAACCATTATCCCTCCAAATGGTTCGGAATCAACTTTATTCTCGAGGCTGGCAAGTCACACGGCCAGCGCCGCTACCTCGAGACTCTCACCAAGAACTTTTTCAATATCGGCTACACCCATGAAGTCCGTGCTCTTGGCGGAACTAGTATCTGGACTATTGAGCCCGAGAACATCAAGACTATCCTCACGTCAAAGTTCAAAGACTACTCACTCGGTAATCGACCTGCTGTCATGGGTCCGTTGCTGGGACGAGGTGTTTTTGTTACGGATGGCCAGGAATGGTCACACTCCAGAGCTCTGCTGAGACCCAACTTTTCCAAAGACCAGGTCGCTGATCTCGCCATGATCGAGAGGCATCTACAGCAATTGCTGAAGATCATTTCTAACGATGGGAAGAGTATCGACCTCAATGACTTGATCTTGAGCTTCACACTCGACTCATCCACCGAGTTCCTATTTGGGGAATCGACTGAAACGCTCAAGTCAGGAACTAATCGCAAGTTTTACGATGCTTTCGCTTACTCCCTCAATGATATCTCTCTCGGTCTGCGACTTGGCCCATGGCACAGGTTTCGCAGAACAGACCCGAAGGCCGTTGAGTCCCATCGCATATGTCGCGAATATGCCGACAAATATGTCGATAAGGCGCTGGACTACAGGCGTAAAACCCTCGCGAATGGCAATGAGAAAGATTCTGAGAAAGGTGCCGTGGATGAAGGCGAAAATCGACGAACCTTCCTCAGAGAACTGGCCATGGCAACCGATGATCGTGAAAAGCTGCGTGATGAATTACTTAGTCTTCTACTTGCTGGTCGAGACACCACTGCTAGTCTGATCGGCAGTGCCCTGTTCTCTCTGGCCAAGAAGCCTGAATACTGGGAGAAGCTCAAATCTGAGGTTCAGGATTCACTTCAAGGAGAATTGCCATCATATGAGAAGCTTCGAAGTCTCAAGTACACAAAATACTGCGTCAATGAAAGTAAGCATAACAATTCGCCATGGAACACCAAGACGTTAACAACATTCACCCTAGCTCTCCGACTATTCCCTCCCGTCCCCAACAATGCCAAGATAGCTATTAGAGATACCATATTGCCCCTTGGGGGTGGTCCAGAAGGCCGAGATCCGGTTTTCGTTCCCAAAGGCGCACCGGTGATCTACACTGTTTACTCACTCCACAGACGCCCTGATCTATTTGGCAACGATGCCGAAGAATTCCGACCTGAGCGTTGGGAGAATCAGCGATACACTTGGGTAAGTAAAAGAATGAGGATCCACGCCATTCATTGCTAATAAATGTCTCGAAAGGAATTCCTTCCGTTTAATGGCGGACCTCGTATCTGCCTGGGACAGCAGTATGCGCTTGTGGAGACGCTTTACTTCCTTGCAAGGTTTGCCCAAGAGTTTTCAAAGCTGGAGTCAGCGGACGATGAGCCGTGGACTGAATCACTCGCTTTGACAGTAAGCTCAGGAAACGGTGTCAAGGTGAAGCTTGGAAAAGCGTAGTCGTCACCAAACAGAGCATTAAAGATCATACAATATTTGAACATGTCACTCTACATAGCTGTAAACTTGTCACATGAATTATACACTTGATTCAACATCAAGCCCAAGTTCTTTGGACCATTTCTAACACGTCTTGTGAGACTCGGTAGTGCTCAGATGAACCTAGCCTTGGAACCTGTGCTGTGTGGCAACATTGGGCACGGCCATTTGCTATCAACAGCACCATTCAACCTTGACCGTAACCGTGTTAAAATGAGACATGTGGTACCATACATAGCCTCGATGTGTCTCATGATTACAAACGAACATTCGCAGTGATAATCAGATGCTAGTATGCAGGGACTTCCTCTGAGATACTCCTATTGAACATCTCGCTTGGCACACCGACTTTGCTGTTAGCCTTACTCCTACATGATCGGCACTCGAGTCTGACATGACTTTCCTCGTGTAAGTGTGGGGGCTAAGCGGGCACGTCAGCACAACGGAGTGTAAGCCCGGCACTTGATGATCTGTGCTTATTGACAGGGTAAATGCAGATTACAGTCCGTTCAAGTGGTGATTGTATCTCGGGCACAGAATTAGGTCGTGCTGATCTAAATCTAAGTTTGAGACATGGTGGTCATGGAGGTTGATCAGGGAATATTACTCAGCTATCAATTTCTCCGGCGCCAAGCCCATAAGCCGAAGAAAGACATCTTCATCAAGTAAATTCGCTTGAGAATTCATTCTGCGCTCTTCCGCTAGCCCTTGTGGACAATCTCACGTTTCTTACTCTTTCTTGATTTGCAAACTATGGATGTCAATAAGCGTACAACCCCGTCCGACAGCCAAGTCGGGCTAGACGATACCAACATGTCTTCTAATCCTCGAAATTCCAGTAACATTGAGCCTATTGCCAGTGACCAGTCACAGAACATGATCTTGGTAAACTGGGATGGCGAAGATGACCAGAAGAATCCCAGGAATTGGTCAAAGGCTACATTTCTGACACATGTATTTCTTGTCAGTATGTTGTGTCTGGCTAGGTAAGACAAAACTCCCACTTCCTCGTCAGATGAGGGCTGACACTCGAAAGCAATTTAGCTACGACCATGTACGCTCCTGGGGCTGCTCAACTGGCAATCGAGTTCAAAACTAGAGACGCAACTACAGTAGCCCTTACCGTTTCCATCTACCTACTGGGCTTTGCTCTTGCCCCGATGATCCTGGCACCTCTTTCAGAGGTCTACGGTCGTCTTATTGTCTACCATGTATCGAACCTCCTGTTTTTGGGGTTCAACCTTGGTTGTGCTTTTAGTACCAACATAGGCATGTTCATTGCCTTCCGCTTCCTGGCTGGATGCGCGGGCTCTGCACCTATGACAATTGGTGGCGGAACGATCGCAGATTTATCTGCGGATCCTATCAGAAATAACAGCGCCCTGAAGCTCTTCGCCTTGGGGCCGCTCTTGGGACCTGTAAGCACATTACTCTATCGATCTCAAGGAAGAACTGCATACTGATGACGTGATTTAGGTGATCGGGCCAATCGTTGGTGGCTTCGTTACGCAAAAAATCGGCTGGAGATGGACATTCCGCATCATGGTCATCGTGAATGGTGTTCTTGGCTTGCTTGCATTGATTCTCCTCAAAGAAACCAGTGCCGCAGTCATTTTGCGTCGCAAAGGCAGAGCTGAAACTCAAAGCCGCGACAAAGCCTTTCTTATCCCAGGTCCATTTCCAGGGATGCCGCCAGCACCACAGCTGCCGCCCAAAGAAATCGTTCTCCGTTCTTTGATCCGCCCGCTCAAGATGCTTCTCTTTCTGCCCCAGGTTTCGATACTATCCTTCTACACGGCATTTGTGTTTGGACTTATTTATCTTTTGTTTACCACGTTCCCTGCTGTGTTTAATGAGCAATACGGGTTTCAACCTGGCATTTCGGGTTTGTCATACATCGGCATTGGTCTCGGCATGATCAGTGCTCTTCTTTTGTTCAACTACATCAACCTCAGAATGTCGGGCAGGACAGATGAGAATGGACAGATTTACCCTGAGAGCTACCTTCCCCTAATGACCTGGTTCTCGCCCTCACTCCCGATCGGGTTCTGGGTCTTTGGCTGGACGGCTGAAAAGCAAACACACTGGATTGTGCCCATCATCGGGACATACTTCGTTGGCTTCGGTTCTTTCGCCATGATCATGCCGACAACAGCTTATTTAGTATTTGCTCAGGGACCAGCCGGTGCAGCTTCGGTCCTAGCTGCAAATAACTTACTACGGTATTTGTTTGCAGCCTTCTTACCTCTGGCGGGGCAGGCAATGTTCGATAGACTTGGGCTGGGATGGGGAAACAGTCTTCTTGGTTTCATTTGCCTCTTGCTTGCACCAATTCCGGGAATCTTCCAAATCTACGGAGAGGCGCTACGAAGGAAGTATTCAAAACAATTCTAAATGGGGTTACAGGTAGATGAGATTGCAGTATGATCCATTTCGTATCATCACGTTGCGATGTAGATAGTGCTATAACCCCCTCACAAAATTGAGCAATATTAGATACGTGACCTTACTCACACACAGCTTGAAGCTAGCCATCTTGCCTAAATGTTGCTGTAGTTCTAAGTGCGTGCTAGAACGCCGTTGAACTAGTTTATTCTCATCGTTGTGGTTATATTTTAACAAACTAGAGCACCAGATTAATACCACGTAGTTCAAACCACACGTCATGTCTCAGCATTTCCATCAACAGGGTAAGCCGAACTCTAATTGCTACGGTGACCGAAATGCCTTTACCCAAGGTAGGGCTTACCATGTAAGCTTCTATGACTCGCAAACAGCCACGGCGTCTTATGCTGGTTATTAGCATATTTTGTCCAAGAATACGAGTACTCTGCGTTATTTCAAGTTATACAGAAGGCCCCACTACAGAATGACCGAATTAGAACATGATCCGACTATTGGCCTCAGCCTCCACTTGGCATCCTTGCCTTGGCGATCTTTACCAGTATACTGCACAGCCTTACGTGGTTAAGTTCGGGAAGTTAAACGGAACCGAGCCTGAAAATGCTGCCCGCATCAAGGACCAGATGTCACTCGACATGCCCAACGAGGCAGTTCGTGTCTGCCGGTTATACGGCACATTGATCTGCAAGATGGTTTACCGAAGATCCTGAGCTAATGCAAGGTATGCATCACTAAGCCCTACATGTGCGTGACAATACTCGGAGCTTTTGAATCCTTCGGCCGAGTCTGAGACATGCCGTTACAACGGGTCAACCCGCTTAACCCACCCCCGTCCCTGTTCGTGCACAAGGATAATGAGCATTGACAGTCATTGTGGGTCAGCCCAAGATAGTTCTGACTCAGTGGGATAATTGTATCATATTGGGTGTCCCAATTGGCCGTATTCTCCATCAATCAGTGCTCGAGATGTGAGATCATCTACCGTTAGTGTTGACAACCTATGCATAGACGATCGGTTTGGCAAATACGTATTTGAGCTAACCCTGTTACTGAAGGATCAAGATGCAGGTCCTTGACGAGGGCTAAGGCAAAGACCTTTTGCGAATCATGAATTCTTACGGTGTGCATTGTCTGGAGCGTTTCTGGTTCTGAAAATCGTCTAGCCCTTTCGACAACCGAATGGCTTACTGTACATGTCGAAAAGCTATTCTCACGCCCCCTGATACCCATAGGATATGCCGCTGGTTTTGTTTCTTGAATTTGACGCTGGGCCTCGGCTGGAACAGTTTGCCACGGGGAACAGTAGGCGAGGGAGACGTTCGAGCCATGCCTTTTACGCTAGACAAGCCTTACGTGGGAACATGTGGCGCTGGTTTGCACTGCCTGTGAGACTCAAGGACACGAAAGGCGTAGGAAGGATGTCTTTGTATATAAGAGCTTCAGTATAGAAATGAGTAGACCATACAAGCCATTTACGCTGAGTCTATCGTTCATTGGAACCATCATCTCTCACTCCTCTATCACCCTAATCATATCACACTACCATCAACATGTCGAATAGCACAAAAGCACCACAGCCAATTGCCGTGGTCGGCAGTGCGAATCGATTTCCTGGCGGTTGTGATACCCCATCAAAGCTCTGGGACCTCCTTCGAAGTCCTAGAGACCTTTTGCAGGAAATCCCCAAGAGCCGTTTCGACATCGATGCGTTCTACCACCCAGACCCTTTGCATCACGGCACCACCAATGCCCGACAGTCCTACTTCCTAGATGAAGATCTATCCAAATTTGATGCTCAGTTCTTCAGCATTCCGCCTACTGAGGCAGAAGCTATCGATCCCCAACAACGGTTGTTGATGGAGACGGTCTATGACTCCTTGGCCGCCGCTGGACTACCAATGGAGCAGCTACGCGGTACCAACACAGGTGTCTACGTTGGCCTCATGTGCGATGACTGGTCTTCCATGATTCAGAAGGACATCGATGCCTTGCCCACATACACTGGTACTGGCACAGCTCGAAGTATCCTCTCCAACAGACTATCATATTTCTTCGACTGGCATGGCCCATCCATGACCATCGATACAGCCTGTTCTTCAAGTCTCGTTGCTGTTCACGAAGCCGTGCGCTTACTGCGGAGCGGTGAGTCGGATGTTGCTATCGCAGCTGGAGCCAACTTGATCTTGAGTCCCTCACAATATGTCGCCGAAAGCAATCTTCGCATGCTTTCACCAACCGGGCGATCTCGCATGTGGGATACCGCTGCCGACGGCTATGCGCGTGGCGAGGGTATCGCTTCTGTCGTTCTCAAGACACTTGATCGAGCTATTGCGGATGGTGACACAGTCGAGTGCATCATCCGTGAGACTGGTGTTAACCAAGATGGCCGCACATCAGGCCTCACCGTCCCAAGTAATATTGCACAGACCAGGCTGATCAGAGAGACTTACGCTCGGGCTGGTCTAGACCTTTCCAAAGCATCTGATCGGCCTCAGTTGTTCCACGCTCACGGAACGGGCACCAAGGCTGGCGATCCTCAAGAGGCTGAGGCAATTCGCAATGCGTTCTTCTCCGAAGGTCAATGCGAAGCAAACGAAATACTCTTTGTGAACTCGATCAAAACTATCATCGGGCACACAGAAGGAACTGCTGGGTTGGCAAGCTTGATTGGAACATCACTTGCCATCCAAAACAACACCATCCCCCCGAATATGCACTTCAACAACCTGAACCCGGATATCACCCAGTACTACCAGCATCTCCAAGTTCCTACAGCCGCGAGCAGTTGGCCTGTTCTCGCCGAGGGAGCAGTAAAGAGAGCTAGCATCAACAGCTTTGGCTTTGGTGGCACCAATGCACATGCCATCATTGAAGCTTACGAGCCCTCAACCCAGATAGTGACCCAAGGGCCACCTGCTACCACAAACTTCGCTCCCCTCGTTTTCTCTGCCAATAGCACTGCATCACTCAAGACCACCTTGTCAGATCACCATAGATATCTACTCGCCACTCCTGAAACTTCACTGCGCCAGCTTACCCACACACTCGCTCATTGCCGTAGCATATTTCCCTACCGGAAGCACATATCTGGTAGAAGTCACCAAGATGTGTGCAAGAGCCTGGACGAGATACTCAAGAGCGAGAGTTCCAATCTTGATATCCGTTACACCAGCGTGCAACAACCCAAGATTCTCGGCATCTTCACTGGTCAAGGAGCTCAATGGGCCCGTATGGGCGCACGTCTGATTGAAGATTCCGAGTTCGTTTCAGAACGCTTGGATCAGTTGGATGAGGCATTGGCCACACTTCCTCCAAATGACCGGCCTGAATGGACCATCAAAGATCAGATGTTAGCTGATGCTGCGTCTTCTCGGCTAGCGGAGGCTGCTCTATCTCAACCACTATGTACAGCGTTGCAGATTCTCTTGGTCGATCTGCTTCATAGCGCTGGTGTTAAGTTTGCCGCAGTCGTTGGTCATTCCTCCGGGGAGATTGGCGCCGCGTATGCCGCTGGCTTCATCTCTGCCACCGACGCCATCCGCGTCGCCTACTATCGCGGTATGCACACGAAGCTCTCTTGTTCTCCCAACTCTCAAGTCAAAGGAGCCATGGCCGCCATTGGGATTGATGCCGAAGAAGCTGAAACATTCCTCGAAGAGCACTCCTTACAGGATCGTGTGTCTATCGCGGCGTACAACTCCGCCTCCAGCCTGACGATTTCGGGAGATGAGGACATAATTGACCAGGCGGTGGAGATCCTCAAGACACAGTCCAAGTTTGCACGTCGCCTCAAGGTGGACAAAGCTTATCACTCGGCACACATGCAGGCATGTGCAGGGCCTTATCTCGAGTCTCTTCAGCAGTGCCAGATCAAAACTCTGCAGCCACGACCTGATGCACCTCAATGGTTCTCTACTGTGGAGGAAGAACTCGTGATGAGTCCTGAACATTGTGAGCCGCAATACTGGGTCGATAACATGACCAAGCCTGTTCTCTTTTCGAATGGAATTGCCTCAGCAGTCGAGAATATCGAACACTTTGACTTGGCGATTGAGGTAGGGCCTCATCCAGCACTGAAAGGCCCTACGATGGACAATTTGAGCGACAACGGTATTACATTGCCTTACACCGGTACGGTGTCTCGCGGGAAGGATGATGTCAATGAGCTTTCGTCTGCTCTTGGTACCATTTGGTCACACCTCGGTGCCCAGTCCATCGACATTGGCACCTTCAGCAAAACCATCACTGGCGATGATACTGCCACACATGTCCTGAAAGGCCTTCCTAGCTACCCATTCAACCACCGCGACTCATACTGGGCTGAGCCACGCGTCTCAAAGTCGCACAAGCAACTTTCGGTCCGTCCAAACCCCGTTCTGGGAATGCCTAGCGTCAGCACCACCACTGCTTCTGAGGCCCAGTGGAGGAATATTCTCTCGCCCAAAGAGGTCCCTTGGATGCAAGGCCACAAGCTCCAAGGCCAGATCATCTTCCCCGCGACAGGATATATCGCTATGGCTATTGAAGCTGTGAGGTCCCTTGCTAGCGGTCCAGTCGCGCACATCAAGATTGAAGACCTGTCACTCGAGCGGGCCATCGCTTTTAATGACGAGAGCGCGAAGACAGAGACTCTTTTCAGCATGAAGCAACAAACTTCCGACAGCAGCACGATCGAGGCAACCTTTGCTTGCTTCTCGTGCCCTGATGGTGACCATTCCATGATCCGAAATGCTACAGGACGGATACTCGCTCAGATCGGTCCATCCAGCACCGACACACTGCCTTTTGTCCCACCACAGAACGGGTTCAACATGGTGGATGTTGACATCGAACGCTTCTACAAGGAACTAACCAAGATTGGCTATCACTACTCGGAACCCTTCAAGGGCATGTCCGACATCCGACGCAGGATGGGTGTCGCTCAAGGTGTCTTGATAGACCAATCGGGATCTGACTGGCAGGATGAGCTTCTGGTTCATCCCGGTATGCTGGACACTGCGCTTCAAACGCTTTTCGCTGCGTTTTCCTACCCTGGTGACGAAAGTCTTCGATCTCTCCATGTACCCGTTAGCATTGACTCCATCTCCATCAACCCCCATCTCTCTATTTCCAACTGCAGCGGCGCCCAAGTCCCATGGGAGACGGTTGTGCGAGACGACGAGAAATCCCACATCAAGGCCGATGTTCAGCTGCTATCGCAGGACTCTCAACACACATTTGTACATATCGAGGGAGTCAGCCTGAAGCCTTTCACTTCAGCCAGACCCGAAGATGACGCAGTTCTCTTTTCCCAATTCGAGTACCTCCGGGATGGTCCAGATGGCGAGAGTGCTGCTATTGGTGGCAGACTTGGCCCTGAGGAACTTCGTGTTGCCAGGGATATGGAGCGCATTGCATTCTTCTACCTTCGCAAGGTCAGCGAGATGCCCCTGCAGGACCGAGAGAACGCACTTCAGCATCACAAACACCTGATAGCTTGGGCTGACTACACTGTTGAGAAGTGTCGGAAGGGTGAGCATCTCTCTGTCGGGCCGGAGTGCCTCGGCGATACCCAAGAAGATATCCTCGCCCTGACGGATAAGTACCGCCATCATGTTGATGCTCTTCTCATCGAATCGACGGGACAGAATCTGCCAGCGACTATCAGGGCTAAGGACAGCATCCTGCAGCACATGACCAAGGACAATCTACTGGGCCGCTTCTACGAGGAGGGTATCGGTCTGGGCACAGCAAACTGGTGGTTGGCCAGTATGGTGAAGCAGATCAGCCACCGATATCCCGCTATGAAGATCTTGGAGATCGGAGCTGGTACTGGCGGTACTACTCAAGCCACTCTTCCTTCGCTCGGATCTTCTTTCTCATCTTATACATACACCGATGTATCAAGCGGCTTTTTTGAGTCAGCTGAGGACAAGTTCAAGATCTACGCCGACCGTATGATCTTCAAGGTCTTTGACATGGTAAAGGATCCTGTAGAGCAAGGATTTGCCGAAGGGAGTTACGACCTTATCCTTGCGTCCAATGTGCTCCATGTTGCTGAAGACCTGGACGTTATGATGTCGAATGTCCGAAAGCTCCTCAAGCCTGGCGGCTACCTTGTCAATCTTGAGACTGTGACGAACGACATGTTACGAAACGGCATCATCATGGGTGGTCTACCAGGCTGGTGGATTGGCGCCGAGTCCGGCAGACCCCATGGGCCTATGTTAGACCTTGATTCCTGGAATTCTCTTCTAGAACGCTGCGGTTTTGATGGTATCGAGACTTCAACCCCCATCTACGACAGTCTGCATGCTGTTGCTGTTTGGGCAGCACAGGCCGTGGATGATCGTGTCACTCTCTTGAAGGAGCCTCTATCTCCATCGTCGGGAGTCCAAAAAGCAAATGCTCATCTGGTAGTTATCGGAGGCAGTTCTCTTGGCACTTTCTCATTGACAGAGGCGATCAAGTCTAGCCTTGCTTCCAGGTTCTCTTCGTTCGAACACATTCATTCCATCGAAGCGCTCACTAAAGACAATGTTCCACCTGGCACCACTATTCTCAGTCTCGCTGACCTTGACGAGCCTGTCATGAAGAGCGTTACAAAAGCCAAGATGGACGGTATGAAAGCGATGTGGACCCATGGGCGAAACATCCTATGGGTTTCCAGGGGAGTTCGATGTGAGAATCCCTTCGGCTACATGATCTTTGGAATCGGCCGTGTTGTTCGCTTTGAGAACCCAAACATCAATCTCCAGTTGTTGGACATTGATACCGTTGACGACACTACAGGTACCTACATCTGTAAGGCACTCCTGAGGCATCAGGTCTTGGATGATCTGAAGAAGGAAGGCCGTGTCAACGATCTCATGTGGTCCTCAGAGCCGGAAGTGTTCTTGGAGACCTCAACAACATTGATTCCTCGACTTTACCCGAACAAGATCCAAAACAATCGGGTCAATTCAGCCAAACGAGAGATCCTTGAGGAGGTCTATTGCGCGGAGTCTGCGATCAAGTTGGTGGAGCATAATGGTGCCATGCATCTCGAGGCAGTCACAGATCTTGAGGCTATGGTAAACGGTCCAGTCGATACTGCCGGCAAACGCCATGTTCGATTGGAGAAGTCTCTACTTCAATGCCTCCAGATTGGATACGCAGGAAAGTATCTTCTTTTCGTCGGTTCAGATCTCCAGAAGCCCGACACCTCGGTTTTAGGCCTCGTAGACAGCTCAGTCTCACCTGCATATGTCGAAGCCAACTGTGTGATTGACATTCCGAACTCGTCTCCCCAGTT
Organism: Fusarium graminum; assembly: GCA_013266165.1. Taxonomy (NCBI): domain Eukaryota; kingdom Fungi; phylum Ascomycota; class Sordariomycetes; order Hypocreales; family Nectriaceae; genus Fusarium; species Fusarium graminum. Next base: position 63,917 of record JAAGWP010000121.1, read on the forward strand.
TGGCAGGATGGCTCTTTTGTGCACAGCAACGCATCTCATCGCCGAGCAGCTCGTCAGCAATGTCCCCAAGGGCACCACTTTGATGATTCACGAATCAGAGCAAGTCTTGAGGGCAGCAGTGGCTACCAAGGCCAAGTCGCGGGGCATCACCGTTGTGTTTACTGCCTCGCAGTCAGAGAGACGTAGCTCAGACTGCGCTTTTATTCACCCGGCTCTGCCAACTAGACTCCTCAAGAAGCACATCAGGCCCAACACTTCAGTGCTGATTGATCTGTCTCCTCCTGGGGGACGTGGCTCTGTAGTCGGACATGCGCTTTCCAGGCTGCTTCCAGCCAACAGCTGGTATCGTACCTTTGATGATATCTTCAGCAGCTCGCCCCAACTCCGATCAGGCAGCTCCCCAGACGAAGCCCAGGCTCTACTTTCTGCAGCATGGGCCGATGCCACCAAGGTCGGTGTTTCCACCGGTGAGGTTGGGACTATCAGCCTTGGCGACGTCCACAATCACCACCCCCTGAGCGAGCCTCTGGCAGTTGTTGACTGGAATGTTCCAACCGTGCCTGTCAAGCTTCATCCCGTTGATCAGAATAACATCTTCCACTCTGATCGAACATATCTCCTGATTGGTCTGTCAGGAGAAGTCGGACAATCCCTCTGCCAGTGGATGGTGGCGCACGGCGCACGCCATGTTGTTATCACAAGTCGCAGCCCTGTTGTGAACCCTGCATTCATCCATCATCTTGAGTCTTTTGGCGCAGATGTCCGTGCAATGTCCCTGGACATCACCAGCAAAGACTCATTGAGCCAGTGTCTTGACACGATCAAGCGAACCATGCCACCGGTCGCTGGTGTCTCGAATGGTGCACTGATCGTTGCTGATTCGCCTTTCAACGATATGACACTAGAGGGAATGGAGAAGGTCCTCAAGCCAAAGGTTGACGGAAGCATTCTGCTTGACGAAGCCTTCCACGACCAACCGCTTGACTTCTTTATCATGTTCTCCTCCCTTACAGCTTGTCTGGGCAACAGCGGTCAATCCAACTATGCTGCTGCCAACATGTTCATGACTACGCTTGCATTCCAGCGCCGATCCCGTGGCGTACCTGGCTCTGTAATCGATCTCAGCTCTCTTATGGGTATCGGACACGTCGGTCGATCCGACATATTCGACGCCGACTATTTCCGCAGTCTTGGAGCGACAAGTGTCTCGGAATCGGACTTGCACCAGATGTTTGCAGAAGCCATCGATGCAGGTCGACCAGACTCCAAGCACAGCGCCGAGATCGTGACTGGTATGAGTCCTATGCTTCGGAGCGAGCTGGAGGACACAAAGGTGCAGTATCGACTGGACCTCAAGTTTGGCCACTTCTGTATCGAACAATCTTGCAACAAGGGAGAGTCGTCCAACACATCTCAGGTGCCCGTCCGTACTCAGCTCAAGAGTGTTGAGAGCCGAGAAGAAGCTACGGCGGTACTTCTCGAGGCGTTCGTTGCGCGATTGAGGAAAATATTGCAGATTCCAGCCGACGAGGAGGTGCGTGCCGACGAACCTCTGATTGAGCGCGGCGTCGATTCTCTAGTTGCTCTCGACATCCGTACATGGTTCATGAGAGAGTTGGATGTCGACATGCCTGTCCTCAAGATCTTGGGAGGTAACACGATTTCTGACCTGGTCCGAGACAGTTTGGAGAAGATTCCAGAGTCCATCAAGGACATGGCATCTCTTTCCAGCGAGTCTACTTCTGCCCCCACGTCTTCCCAGAAGGCCATCGTTAAACCACAACCCGAGGTGTCCAACGGCCGTTCGCTGAAGGTCCCTGCAGGAAGTACCACTACCACCAGCGTTAATAGCACATCCGCTTCAGAGACCTTCTCTTCAAGAGAGACCTCGGGTCCTTCGTCCTCTGTTTCCGTCTCCGAAGATGAAGCTGAGAAGCCCCATATCCGCAAGGCAATCATCGCTTCATCCACTGAGACCACCGAGCCCATGTCTTTTGGTCAAACCAGATTCTGGTTTCTGCACCATGCCCTCCAAGACCACACTACCTTTAACGTCGCCGTATCCGTACGTCTGGAAGGTGACATGCGTCTGGGCGACATGAAGAAGGCTCTAGAAGCCGTAGCAGATAAACATGAGTCGATGAGGACGAGGTATTTCTGGGGTGGAGATAATGGTGATGTTCCTACTCAGGGAATTCTGTCCAAGTCCTTGATCAAGCTAGAGCACAGGGTGGTCAAGGATAAGTCAGAGGCCGCCAAGGCACTAGAGGAGATTCGGGACCACGTCTGGGATCTCAACGATTGGGAATCGATGAGATTTATCCTCCTATCCCTCTCCAGCAACGTGCATTGGCTCATCCTGGGGTGCCATCACATCACTATTGATGGCGTCAGCATCCAGCTCATATTCGATGACCTGGAGAAGGCTTACCAGGGAGTTAAATTGGCACCACTTCCTGAGGCCTCTCAGTATCGTACTTACTCCAACTTACAGAGAGACCAATTCCGCAACGGTGACTACCAAAAGGACATCGACTTCTATCGTAACATCATCCCCGCAGATGCCCAGCCCATCCCTCTCTTCCCATTCTCAAAGCTCGCAATTAGGCAGCCGCAGAAGAGCTACAAGTATGTGACCCGAGGCCATATGTGTTTTAGCTTTTACTGACTCTCACCAGGACACACCGTGCCGACATTCGCCTGGACGCCTCGGTCACAGCGCTGATCAAGCAAGTGGCACGCCAGAACCAAGCGACAAACTTCCACGTCTACCTAGCTGCTCTGCAAGCTCTACTCTTCCGCCTTCTCCCTTCAACGAACCAACTCTTCATCGGAATTGCTGATGCCAACCGCAACAACCAGCAGTTCCTGCACACCTTGGGCTTCTTCCTCAACCTCCTTCCCATTCGATTCGATCGCCCAGGTCCCAAGGCAAAGTTCAACGCCAGTGTCAAGAGCGCGAGAAGCAAAGCTTACGCTGCCCTCGAACATTCTGCGCTGCCTTTCGATCTTCTCTTGAGTGAGCTTGGTGTGTCCAGAACTGCCGACGCCCCGCCGGTCTTCCAGGTCTTTGTCGATTACCGTCAAGGGACACAGGAAAGGGCCAAGTTTGCTTCATTCGATGCTGCCGGAGAGGAATGGTACCACCCTCGAACTGGATACGATATTTCTCTAGACCTGCTCGAGAATGCAGAGGGAGATACACTGGTCACACTGCAGTTGCAGCAGTCACTCTACACGCAGGAACATACTGATTTGATCGCAAGTGCATACGTCAATCTCCTCAAGGGTTTGGTCAAGAACCCGGCAAGAGATGTTCCCATTCTATCGCCATCTATCTGGCCAGATGAACGAATCAACGATGCCCTCCGAGTCGGACAAGGCCCAATGGTGTCTTTGACTTGGCCCGAGACTGTGTCCCATCAGATCGACCAGATCATCGCTTCTCATGGGTCTAAATTGGCTCTCAAATCTGGTCAGGACTCTGTCACATACGAATATATGGGTCAGCGAGTGGGGGCAATTGCTGAGTCGATGATCGATCAGGGCGTCAAGAGAGGAGATATCGTGGGCGTGTTACAAATGCCTGGCGCAGACTGGATCTGTTCAATGCTTGCAGCTTTCCGAGTTGGAGCTACGTATCTGCCACTGGATCTTCGAAACTCAATCCATCGCCTGCAAAGTATCGTCAAGATCGCTAAGCCCTCTGTATTCTTGATCGATCCGTCTACTGCAGATACCGCCTCTACCTTGAACACGACGGAGGCCATTGTCGTTGACGTGTCCCAGATTGCGCAACCCATCACAAACATCGCTCAAGATAACGCTGCTCAAGGCCAAGACAACGCTATCATTCTCTTCACGAGCGGTTCAACCGGTGAGCCCAAGGGTATCCAGGTCAAACATTCCAATTTGGTGGCGCAGAATGAGGGCTTCTCGAAACAATGCAACATCAACACATCAGAACCCTTTAATGTTCTCCAGCAAAGTGCATTCAGCTTCGACTTCTCCGTCGAGCAAATTCTCGTTGCTTTGTGCAACGGCGGATGTCTTCACATCGTTCCAGCTGAGCATCGGGGTGATCCTTTCGAGATCACCAAGACCATGCTGCAGGAGAAGATTAATTATACTTCAGGCACTCCATCCGAGTATGAGATGTGGCTGCAGTATGCTCAAGAGCATCTGAGGTCGTGCCATGAATGGAGATTCGCTTTCTTCGGTGGTGAAGCCTTCTCGGCCGGGTTCCTCGGCGAATTCCGATCTTTGGGATTACGTGATCTGAAGGTGTACAACAACTATGGGCCGTGTGAAACGACAATTGCCTGCACCCATAACGGTCAAATCGACTATCACGACGCGGACCTCAAGCTACCTTTACCTGCTGGTTTTGTGGCACAAAACTACGCCATATACGTCTGCGATGAACAGCTTAACCTACTGCCAGTCAATGTTCCTGGAGAAGTCATCGTTGGCGGCGCTGGTGTTACGGGCGGATACATCGGTCTAGACGATGCCACCAAGCAGAAGTTCCTACCCAACAGGTTCATCAAGCCTGACTCTTATCTTGTCCAGAACGGCTGGACGACCATGTATCGCACTGGCGATAGCGGCTTTCTCCGAGAGGATGGCGCCCTTGTCATTCGCGGACGTCTTGACCATGACACCCAAGTCAAGATACGAGGTTTCCGGGTCGAGCTCACGGACATCGAGGCCAATATTTTAGAGTCCTCCAAAGGGGCTCTGAAGTATGCGGTAGTCACACTCCGTGAAGCGCAAGGCATACAGTTCTTGGCCGCCCACGTTACCTTTGTCCGGGACCATCCTCAAGAGGGCCGAGAAGAATTCCTGGCTGGTCTTCAAGCTGATCTGAAAGTACCTGATTACATGCGACCTTCTGTTATCGTCGCTCTTGACGAATTGCCTCTCACACAACATTCCAAGTTTGACAGAGCAGCTATCAAAGCACTTCCAATTGATCAGTCTTCAAGTCCCGGCGAGTACATCACCAACTCCAGAGATATGACGCCCAGAGAACAGGAGTTGGATGAGCTTTGGCGAAGTGTGCTGCCTTTTGCACCTACAGTGGCCATCACTCCCGAGTCAAACTTCTTCCATGTCGGCGGCAGTTCCTTGCTCCTTGTCAAGCTACAGCGATTGATCAAGGAGAAGTTCTCCGCCGCTCCCAAGCTAGTCGAATTGATGAACTCTGGCAGGCTCGGGGATATGGCTGCTCTTATCAACAAATGTTTGTCGGCAAAGATCGACTGGGAGCTTGAGACTGCAGTTCCGGAATCTTGGACTAAAGAGTTCCCAATTTCCACAAGCGACAGTCTTTCACCCAAGCATGACCAACCATTGAACGTTCTTCTGACTGGCGCCACTGGCTACCTAGGAAGGCATCTAGTTCCTGCCCTTGTTCAGTCCCAGAGTATCGCCAAGGTGTTTTGTCTTGTCCGTAGTAGTACGGACATTGATGCACTGAGCAAAATGTCAGATAAGGTGACCATCTTTACTGGTGACTTGGAAAAGCCCAATCTTGGGTTGAGTGATGACGAGTTTACTCAACTGGCTACGGAGTCCGACGTCGTTCTGCACTCCGGGGCCAACCGATCCTTTTGGGATGATTACGAGGTGCTACGTCCTGCCAATACTACTGCGACCAAAGAGCTTGCTCGATTGGCTCTTCACCGCAGAATTCCGCTACACTTCTTGTCTTCTGGCTCAGTACGCATCTACGGAGATGAGGATGGTCCTACGATCTACAACGTCGATCAAACAACGCCAGCAATGCAGACTCCCCCCGATGATGGTTCAGATGGTTATGTAGCTTCCAAATGGGCTGCCGAGCGGTTCCTGCGCGCCGTGTCTTTGCAGCTTCAATTGCCGGTCACCATCCACACCCCGATGCCTGTGCCCGGCTATGGACCTGACGCTTCTCACGCTGAGCCCGAGTCGGACGTGATGATAAGTGAGCTCGTTGAGATTACTAAGAAGCTCAAGGTGCGGCCCACCATGGAAGGATTGAAAGGCTGGGCAGACATTATGGATACACAAACTGTTGTTGATGATATTATGAGTGCCATCTTTGACGAGGAGGAACGTGGACTGAGACAGGTCCTGCACACTGGAGCGAGACGCATCAACTGGCAGCGGTTCATTTCCGAGCTTCAAACCAATCCTGCCTTGAACGTCCTGCCAAGTAAAGACACACTGCTCTGGATCGGTCAAGCGAAGAGATCTGGCTATAGCTACTTGATGCCTGCTCATAGACTAGTTGTTGTTAGTGAGGACGGCGACATGGTTTCGAGAAGATGAAGGAACAATGTATATAGATAGATGATAGTGTTTGCATTACTTTTTCCACTACTGCAACTTCTCCCGCTATCCAGAGTGTGTTTGATTCCACTGGTCGAGCTTACCAATCTGTATAAAATTTCCAACCTACGAAGTAGTTACATGGTTGATATCGGATTTAACCCATTCAGGATATCCACCGAATCCTACCAAGTCTAGAGTAACTGTGTGCCTATAGATCCCCACCCTCAATATTATATCCACCAATCCCGTGTAGGCATTCACATTAACCACCAGATTCATCCTGAAGGATGCGATCCCAAAGGATGCGAGCTCAAGTCGTCCACCTGAAGGCGAAGGGCCGATTATGAGAGAGTTATAAGGACCTCAGAAGTACTCCAACACGAGATTCGGCACAGTCATAACGCCAACTCAAGATGCTTTTCGAGACTCTTCTCTCAGCGTCACTACTACCAGTCGCTGCCCTTGCAGTCACCTGTCCAACATCGTCTAGTAAAGGATTACCTAGGGTGGACCTTGACTATGCTATTCACCAGGCTTCATTCGACGTAGGTTTCCCTCATTCGCTAAGAGTAAGCATTACTAAACTCGATTTCAAATAGTCAGCTAACAATCTCTACGAGTTCAACAACATTCGATATGCCGAACCTCCTCTGAACGACAGAAGATTTCGACGCCCCATTGCCCCAACCACCGTTGACCGAACAGTCAACAACGGCTCCTACGGATTTGCATGCAGGCAAGGATTCCCAAAGGGCAAGGTTACTGAGTTGTCTCTTCCGGGCGAGGATGTCATTACTGCCAGGGATCGTCTTGCGCGCAGTCCCCTCTGGAGCGAAGATTGTCTCTTCCTGAATGTTGTTGTACCAAAGGAGGTTTTCCAGAAGCGACAATGCACTTCGCAACAGCCTAGCGTCCAGAAGAAAGCCAAGGGTGAGCACCGAAAGGCCACCGATCGCAACTTCTGCTAACCAATGTAAAGCTCCGGTGATCATCTGGATTCATGGTGGCGGTAGTTCATGGGGTAAGTCAGCTTGCAGTACAACAAATATGAGCAATGCTGATGCGGTAGCAGGATACAAGGATGAGAAAGAGTTTACACCTTCTGGGCTTATCGCTCGATCCAAGACAGACAACAGCGACGGAGTCATCTTTGTCGCCATCAATTATCGTCTTGGACTTTTTGGCTTCCTCAACAGTAAGGGCGATGATCGCATAGACGCCAACGTCGGACTCTTGGATCAACGCCAGGCTATTGAGTGGTAAGACATCTGGGCATGATGTAGCCGTATCCAGTGTTAACGTAAGGCCTAGGGTTCGCCAGCATATCCACCTTTTCGGCGGTGACCCTGATAACATCACGGTGCACGGCCAATCAGCGGGTGCTGCTTCGATCATGTATCACATCACTTCTCCCAGGGGAGCCAACTTCAAGAACGCTATTCTCCAGAGCCCAACGGCGCCATCGCTAAAGGTTGAGGATACTTGGGCTGATACTCTCAAAATTGCTTCCAATGTCACTGGCACATCCATCAGTGACGGTAAAGACCTCGCGCAGTTGAGTGAGGAAGATCTTCTGGAAGTCAACAGTCTCGCTACCTTCAACGGCCCTGGTCTCTTCTACTGGGGTCCTTCCCCCGATAATGCCTATGTCCCCGATTGGCCAAACAACCGCCTTCGCGATGGCAAGTTCAAAAAGAACCCAGCCTTGGCTCTTATCGCGGGCCATACAGTGAACGAGTCAATTGCCAACATACCAAATGTGCCTATCGCGATCGACATCGCCCTCACCACACTTCTCCAGCCCATCACGAGTGCGACTACAAAGTCCTACATTCTTGAGACTCTGTACCCACCGCCTGAAAAGACAGATATTTACGCTACAGCGTATGAGCGCGTGCTCCTTCTCAGTGCTGAAGCAACAGGCTTCAACTGCAACCCCCAACTGCTGTCGACAATCTTCAAGACATGGAACTACAGGTTCGACGTGCTTCCGGGTTACCACTTCCAGGACTTGAACCACACCTTCTATGATGGAAATAAGCAGGGCCCTGTTAGTGCCTCAGCTGCAATCGCCATGCAGACGTATTTTGGACAGTTTGCCACAACGTCGAATCCCAACTTGAAGGGTGACGAGTTGCCAAACTGGCCAGTGGCCAACCGAGAGGCACCGATGATGAAATTCCTGTCAACTGGTGCCCAACTTGGAAAGGAGGTTGACAATGCTAAGCGCTGCCTGTTCTGGGACGAGTTTCGAAGGGGCAGGTTCTGAAGTTATAGAGGTGAACATTTATTCAGGCTTTGACTTGCAAATTAAAACTGTGGGTTCGTAACTGAACAGTGATAACTATACGAGAATTATGGTGAAACGCGGTCTTGAAGCTACAGGTCTTGATGTTGAGGGAATAAGTTTGTCTGTAAGATTGTGATTTCTGCCATCGCGAGAGTTACGTGAGGTAATTTTCCTTATCGTTGAAGGCCTCCAGTTTGGCGACAACTTCATCAGGATCTGAAATCCTGCATCGCAAGACGCGTAGGTGCCTGAACCGAGTCGAAGCCAGCACCGGTTTTTCTCCACGACGCGTTGTGTGTCGTCCAATCACAACAGCCGGTCATGCGCGAATCGCACACGAGATGGCCCTACGCTTTAGTGTCGCGACTTACCCTATGCTTTGACTTATTGTAGTTTACCAGCAACGCGAGCTTCTCGATTCTGCGATGATTGGTAGATAATAATAATTAATATAATCTCTATATTATTTCCTATCTGCAAATAGCACTCATGGCGTTTATTGACACATTTGAGGATAAGCCATGTACTGATTTCATTGTCATTGTTATCGTCTTTATTTGGCATCGCTATTGGAGCGATTCTTTAGCTCCATCAGCATAATTCGAGCTCAGCTGATGTAGGTACACAATCCACAGCCCTAGCGTATAGTGTGATTGCATGTGTTTATCAGTTCGCCGATCTAAAGCATCTCGTATTTCGGATCAAATCCGACATTTGAATCACAGGCTCCTCCTCGGTGTGATCTCCCCCATATCTTTTGACAAGTCGCACGGACAAACAAGACCGAACTGGAATAGCGTCTGGTATCAGTTGAAACCCCGCGTTTGAGCAAGACGAGCCTTGACGGAGTTGGGAAGGAGTCCGGTCATCATCCCTACTCATTATAGCTAGACATTCCCCTTCTCCGCATTAGCTTGGCATTCCAGACGATTGGGGGCAGTCTGCTCCGTACGTGACAACAGCCCATCAACTCACGCTTGTTGGCCGTCTCTTTTGCGCTCCAATCAGACTGGAGCGCTTCAGTGACCAGTCACGAGGTGTCAAATGGGCGTTTTCTTAGCGTGGCCTCGGTATCGTCGCGTCGGTTTGGGCTGAGGTTGCATTTCCCCATGGGGTCCTTGTGCGCTAAGTGCATGACTGTGGGATACTTTATTGTAAAGGTTGTTTGCGAATATGGGGCTGCAAGCATGGCCATTGGCGCGGTAGAGGTCGTGATGCTGCAGCGTCTGGGGTTGAGACGAAAGTATTAAAGCTGCCAAACCCGCACCGCGTCGATCAATTTATTATCATCATCAGCTGCATCTTCTTCAAGCAGTGAACCCATTACCATGAAGCCCAAGGTTTACCAATTCCTCGTCGGAGTGTTCGCGTCCTTCGGGTCGCTCCTCTTTGGTTATGATCTGGGTGTCATCGCCCAGGTCATTGCTTCTGAGTCGTACCAGAGACTTTTCAACACTGATCCCACCCAATCTGATACGTAAGTTACCCATCAGATATCATTGGAGCAATTCTGACTGTTGCAGTGGTGCTGTAGTTGCCCTCTTCACAGCCGGTGCCTTCTTCGGTGCTGGGTTCGCTGGCCCTAGTGCAGAATACACCGGTCGACGATGGACCATTACCATCGGTTCCGTTATCTTTATGCTTGGAGGTGCTCTGCAGACCGGAGCTCCCAAGATCTCGTATCTGATGGCTGGTCGATTTCTCGCTGGCCTCGGTGTGGGCTTCTTGACCATGATCATTCCCCTGTACCAAGCCGAGATTGCTCATCCTTCGATTCGAGGTAACCCCGCCCCCGATACCCAGTTTAATAAGCATAACTGACTGACCCGCTCTTGTACAGGCCGAGTCACGGCTCTGCAGCAATTCATGTTGGGCATCGGTGCCCTCATCGCTTCGTGGACTGGCTGGGGCACATTTACGCACTACACCGACGACCGACAATGGCGAATCCCCCTCGGTATCCAGATTATTCCCGCCGTTCTCCTCGGTGCTCTGATCTTTGTCTTCCCTGAGTCCCCCCGTTGGCTTATGGACCAGGGTAAGCAAGAAAAGGCTCTCCACACCCTGGCTCGCCTCCACTCCAATGGCAACGTTGACGACCCCTGGGTCCGCGCCGAGATGGAGCAGATTCAGGAAAGTATTGCCGATGAACAAGCCAACTCGGCCAAGTCTTACTGGGAACTCTTCAAGAACCCTTCTTGCTTCCGTCGACTCTTGATCGCTTGTGGTCTCCAGGCTTCGATCCAGATGACTGGCGTATCGGCTATCCAGTACTACTCGGTTACAATCTATGCCCAAGCTGGAATTAATGCCGAAGATGCCCTCAAGTATCAGGCCATCAACTCGATCATCGCCCTCATCGCCCAGGCTCTTTGCATCGCCTTTATCGATCGATTTGGTCGCCGTTGGACTCTTATCTGGGGTAACCTCTTCAACATGCTTACCTTCATCATTGCCACTATTATGTTGGTTGTTTACCCACCTGGTTCTGGTAGCTCTGCTCAAGGCTGGGGCTTCATCATCGTCACATGGGCGTACAACTTCTCTTTCTCGGCTACTTGCGGCCCATTGTCTTGGATCATTCCCGCCGAAATCTTCGATACCCGCACACGAGCCAAGGGTGTCTCGCTCGCCACTATGACTTCGTTCGCCTTCAACACCATGATCGGCCAGGTCACCGGTATTGCCATGGGTGCGATCGGCTGGAAGTACTACCTCGTATTCGTCATTTGCAACTTCACAAATGCCCTCTGTGTTTGGGCTTTTGTGCCCGAGACTAAGCAGCTTCCTCTCGAAGAGATGAACTACCTCTTTACCCACGCTCCTTGGTTCATTCCCTCTGTCGACCGAAGCCAGTATACTGCCGATTACCAGGCAGACTTGGCTCGCAGGGCTGAGAGGATCGATGAGAAGCTTGCCGCTGAGCATGAGACTGGAGAGCATGTGTCTAGGATTTAATGTTATATCGAGTCGAATGTCCTAGTAGTAGTTTAGTCATAGGAAATAATCATGGTGTCATAAGAACTTTATTCTTGGCCGAGTGACATACTATGCTATGCTTAAAAGACATCAGTTAATGAACAAAGTCGCGTAATTGTTGAAGAACAAGACTGTATCGAAATGTTGTTCATAAAGGAAGAAATCTCTCGCTATGCTAATTGTAAGTCTAACTATCGTTTGTATTCTATCATCTTGTTCAACGCTTCGAGCTAAGGTAAAGTGTCCTTACTCAAGTTGGACATCAAAGTATTCGCTTCCTCAATACCGATAAAATTCCAAGTCCCGTTCGTCTTGGTAACATCCACACCCTCGATTGTGTCGGGAATGCTTGCAAGCAAAGATGCCGCTGTATCATCTCCTTTCGCTGATTGGGAAAAGAACAATCTATTCCACTTAACGTTTTTCTTCTCTTCTTCTAGTCGCCGCCTTCTTTGTGAGTCTTCGATTGCACTCTTGTGAGCATACACCTTTTCGATATCATGATGCTTGATGGCTTCAGTAACTTTCCACCAAGCCCGACGTGACTCCCACGGCGTCTGCTCTTCTATGGGAGCCACACTTAATGGTGAAATAGGTATTCGATCGACGTGGAACTCTTCCAACGTAGTTTTTGAAGAGTCCTCAATAGTTAAAGTGCCGGTCCACTGTCCGGTAATGCGATACAATGGCTTGTCCCGGTTTTCTGGTGCAAAGACTTCGGCAACAACCTGATTCTTCTGACCAAATCCGAGCCTGTTTTTGCCATGAAATTCGATCTTTGTTAGATATCCGCTGGAGCTGGTGATGTAGCTTGGACCCTCCAATTCCGGGTACGGACTCCCTGTCGCTACACCTTTGACCAGTATCGTCGGCATGGTCATCAGGCTTTGTTCATCGTGCTTATCATCCTTGATAATGGCATAACCTGTTTGCCGCACGGCAACTCCGCTAACAAGACTGAATGAAGTTTCCTGTCCCACAAAGCCGATTGATGCTATACCGCGCTCTTTGTTGTATATGGAACAGGCAGTGACCGGTGGGTGATGTGAGACTTGTTCCACAATCAATTGTGATTGTGAGCCACCTTTGTCGGAATAGGAACCAAGAAACAATTCGCCAAGGAAAGGATTTAATGGTTTCTTGCCAGCATCTGAAGAGTCTGCATCGACAAGTTGCTTCAGACTGCATACATAGTTCTTTGCCAGCAAAAGGGCCCTGACTCCAGCATCAGGTTCGTCGGCGGGTTGAAGAAAGAGGTCATGATGACAAGCCCAGGCGGCTGGAATCTCGATAGCGGATCTGGGGGCAAGAATAAAAGGCGGGGCTGTGACGTTGGATAGGTCCCCTTTTACAGCTGCAAAATATGAGAGCACATCTTTCAGGCGAAAGAGGTTTCCGGACTCGGTTCCAATATCTGCCATTGAGGTGGGTGAGAAGGGCGGTGATGGCGACGATGTTGTTGGTGATGGAGACTTGGATGCCAAGCTTTCGGGTTTCTGTTCTGATTGATCTGTCGGATTCATCTTTCCAAATAAAATCCGCATGGAATATTGTAACACAAAGGGTTTATTAAGGTCAATTGATTGACAGGAGAAGGGAATAAGCAGATCGGGAAATAGGTACGGGATCCCTGAAAATCATAACTTGACGTCATGGATATTGGCATGCGTATCGTCCCCGGCTTACGGCACAGATAGGCTGTCGCACTCGGTTAGAGATCATCCATTGGCCAATCGGAGGTCAAGGGTGCGAGTCGGGCCCGTAGAATGCGTTGTAGCACGCATCATGTCGCTTACAATTGTCCCTGTGTTGTGCAACTCTATCTCGATTTTAATGCTTAAATAATATCCACTACGTACCGCTACGTAGTGATATTCGTCGCTGAGCCTCCTTCGCTGTCAGTTTGATGCCCTAACTGCAGGGTCTACGACGCACCCGATAAGCCACATCCGAACGGTGACGAAGGGAGTCTTCACTACCCCATTCGTCTTGACGTCGAGTTGTGTCAAGTTCTGATGGAGTAGAATTCCATTCCCCAGGTTGGACTATAGTAATGGCCATGTCATATGCGAATTCGTAAGCGTCACAGCCATTGACGAGTAGAGACTCGTCAACATCAGATCACTTATGCAAGATGACCCAAGATGTGCTGCGATACATGCCGTAGATATTAAAACAATTACAGTAAATTAAATTATATTGTGTTTCATTCCACCATGACTCATATTTCCCCAACTACATGAGTAACGACACTGCCTGCTTTTGAATGCTGATGGGGGTTTGTGATGAGCTAGGCACCCGGAAACGGCCAAAATTGCCCGCGATTACATGTGTTCCTGCGGAGTAGACATTGACCCACGCATGCGGATGGAAAATATGTGGATACAATAACGTTGACAACGGGAAGAATAAGTAGACTCAGCCACATGTACGGGGGCGGCGCGGCACTATCCGCCCGGCCGCACAAGATAACTAGGACATGGCCAGGACTTCAGTGGTATCGATCAAGGCAGAATTTTGGTCGCGCATGATGAACGACTGTTAGTACTACGTAGTAAGAGTATGGACTGGAAAATAACGTGTAGGAAGCTGTCTGGAGGGTTAAGCGAAAAGATTTCCGGTAACCCCAGCATCCATCATAATTTCCGTGTCACAAAGACAACGTCGTTAGAGGAAGAGCACTCACAGAACGAGTTAGAGCCTCTGAGATACAATGATGCGTTTCATGAAATACACTTCATAACAGTCCTATCTTGAGAATCAACCACAAAACGCTTTATTACCGTCTACTAAACTTGCAACGTATCTCTATAGGGTAGCTGACCTACTCCGTTTTGGACCACGGAGAGTTTATGATGGCCAATCATGACTCTCAAAACACTCCGCTCCGCCCCGCGGTGTGGGACCCCTCGGTTTTCCTCTTGGCAATACCGAGGCTGAGAACCTTGATGGCCGCACTTGTCGCAGAAGCCCACCAAAGAGCATAGCAAGTTGACGCCCTGTCGTTATTTATCCGCTAAGTAGGCATGGAGCCACGAAGTATAAGTGACAAGAGTCAGCACCGCGCCTGCGACCCGTGTAGTGAGCACCTTCTTTCACCTTCATGTATCCGCTCAGCTGATGACGTGTCCGTTTGACAGGGAAACGAAAAGTCCGCTGTTCACGCCACACTCCATTGTGCGAACGATGTTCTCACTTTGCCTTGACTTGCGAGTACTCGCCCACAAGAACTATAGGTCGTCCTAGAAGAGGCCAGCCTCTGCGCTATCGCTCAGATGAGGCTATTACTCCGAACGTTACTACTATATCCCAAGATGCCATTGATAACGGTAACTTTGCTGGCATCATGGACCAGTTCCTGGATGACCTTAGCGCACCGCTTCCATCTTTCAACATGGACTTCTCTACAGGCCAGGACAGCGTCCGAGCACCAGAGGGACTTCCGCCTGATTTGTTCCATAACAACGCAGCGACGCAACAGGATCAGGGGAATTGGTTGACGGATACTGTTGACCAGAGAGAAAAGTCGACAGATAACATGACGATATCCGCCCAGAGCCCCGAGGGTCGAACAACGCCTGGACCACCTACCCAGAAGTGTTCATGCGTTGAGCTAGTGAACCAACATTTCTTACAGACTGAGAATTCATCAGAGACTTTCCAGACGCTGAAAGTCCTGAAGCAGTCTCTGTCCTCCGCGAAAACTATCCTCGAGTGTACAGTATGCTTCCAGTCCATCAAAAGTCAACGTACATCAAGGAATGTCTACCTTCTTGGGTCATTACTGTCAAGCATCGGATCATCGTATGGTGACCTATTCTACATGCAGAAGCAACGAACAGCCGAGTCATCACTTTCTGGCACACCGATCAGCCTGATGGTCGGCCAGCAGTCAGATGCAAGAGATATGGTTGAACTTTCGCTCGATGGGCCAAGTTACATAGCATTTCTCCAGGCAAGTTTGAAAGGCGAACTGGCATGTTTGGTGAAGCTTGGGGATGGTCTGGCAACAAGGCAGAGTCAACTTCACACTGAAGGTCACGAGAACTGCGAAACGGGTACGAGTTGTTCAAATACAGAGTCGCTTCCGATCACGAAACACCTTACAGAAGTGTGCCCCAAGGAAGTCGACATGACAACTGCATGTGCGTGCTTTCGAACGGTTGACCAGGTCAGGGCGGCGATTGCGGAGGCACAAAGGGTGATATCAGCGTGAATGATGTGGTAGCGACACAGCATACCACTTGATGGTCCATTAACGAATATCATGTTCAGACTAAAGAATACCCATGAACGCATTTTTACTTGTTGATATCACAATGGCGGAAGCAGTTTATAGGTCGAATTATACGTCATAGCTACGTGGTAATGAAGTGATCAATTCTATAGTTCTATCTCGGCTCTTCAACTTTCACCTAATAAATGCCAAAGGCATCAATGACATCAGTCAAGTTACACAGATTGTTCTCATATTGTAGCTGGCATCAAATTCCGTGCTGCCTGCAACCGAAAATGGTTAGCATGGGACGGAGGGCGGCGCGGAAGCGGAGGGCGGAGACTTTCAAGGCAGGAACACCCGCGGAGCACTGACACGCAAAGAGATCTGTAACTGCAACTGCAACTGAAACTATAGATGATCCTACTCCCATATAAAATATAATCCTCATTCAGAACAGCCGTGTACTGAAGATCATATACATCGTCGAACATAACAAGTCCGAATATTGCCTTTCTGTTCATTACTTCAACAAAAAAACACATTATGGGTGCATCGTGTTGTGGCACCAAACCTGGACAGGTCGCCTGCGCCAGTTTGGATGAACGAGAAAACATGGTTTCCGACCAAGAAGATCTTTCCAGCATTACCAAGCCCGCGAACAATCACGAGCACGACTCTGAACACGACCACAAGCACGACCACGAGCGTGAGCACAAGCATGACCATGGTGCTGAACACAGCCATGACGACGGCGCATGCTGTGATGGGCATTCTGAAACCTCTAGTATCGCATCCCAAGCCTCGACATGTTGTGGCAGTGAAGAACAATGCAGTGGTACGGCCCCAACCTTATGGATCTCTAGTGCTTGTAGCCTTTCGCTAACTTTTGTGCTTCTCCAACCAGAAAAGTGCATCTATGCCATTGCCGCTCTCGAGTGCAAGAATGCCTGCGATAGTGACCCGACTCATGAAGGCAAGTCCATCACCTGACACCTCAAACTTTCGCGAACTTGGAGTTAACATCAGAGTAGGATCCCACGATCAACCTCACGAACATGAACAAGGCATCCACAAGACCGACACAGCCTGTGGAACGCACCTCGAAGCCGCTTTCGACCAATATAGCAGCTACCTCGAACAAATCCGTTGCATTTGCCGCAGCGCCATTGACCAGGGTATGACGTCTCTCGAGACATGCTGCATGAGCACAAGACCAAATACCACAAATAACAGCAAGACCAAGCATGGAAAGAACAAGTCCGACGTTGTCCTCCCGATCTTCAAGCCGTCTGGGGGTGGGGGCAAGAAGCCTGACGTGGAGTATGCGGCAAACATCGAGACGCATGGCTTCCTGGTCAGTGGGATGGATTGCACATCTTGCGCGGACAAGCTGTTGCGTCTATTCAGCGGTATGGCAGGCGTATCAAATGCTCAGGTCAACTTTGTCATGGGCAAGGGAGAATTCGACGTCGACATGTCCATCACCAACGCGGACGAGGTAACCGCGTTCATGTCTGGTGCAAGTGGCTTTCTACTCAGCAGAATTGTGAGTGGGAACCATTTTCTCGACGTCCTGGCGACATCTGCCCAACGGCAACGGCTGGATCACAGCCCAGCACGAGGTGTCACAGACGCACAGTCTCTGGACAAAAAGACTGTTCGTCTAGCTTATGACCCAACTGTCATCGGGGCTCGAGATCTGCTGAGACTGGTGGAGAACGACTGTAAGGGTCTGGCAGAACCCCGCGGAGACCCTCAGCTCGAAAACAGTCGCCGTCGCCTCTGGGATCAGCTTACGAAGACCGCACTCGCCGCTGCACTCACCATCCCTGTAGCGGTTGTCTCATGGTCTGAAAACCTTGTGGATAAAAGAACAGAAGGGATAGTCTCTCTGATTCTTGGTACACTCGTCCAAGCCATTGCAATCCCTGAATTTTACCGCCCAGCTCTTGCCGCCCTTTGGTACAGCCGCACTATTGAGATGGATATGCTTGTTGTCATAAGTATTACCGCAGCCTACATCTACTCTGTCGTTGCCTTCAGCTTCGAGATGGCGGGCAAGCCTCTTGATGAAGGTCAATTCTTTGAGACAAGCACCATGCTTATCACATTGATCCTACTTGGTAGACTCATTGCCGCTTTCGCACGTGTGCAAGCTATTTCTGCTGTGTCGCTACGGTCGAAGCAGAACAATGTGGCTGTCCTGGTTGAACCAGCAGGTGATCGCGAGATCGATGCTCGTTTGCTCCAATACGGAGATGTTTTCAAGGTCCTCCCTCACTCACGAGTGCCAACTGACGGCGTAGTGATGTCAGGCAAGACTGAAGTGGACGAATCCATGCTCACTGGTGAGACACTACCTATAGTGAAGCAGAAGGGCAGTGACTTGATTGCTGGCACTGTAAATGGTGACGGTACTGTCACGGCTCAACTGACGCGTCTTCCTGGAAAGAACACTGTCACTGATATTGCGCAACTGGTTGAAGAGGCTGCGAAATCAAGACCAGAGATCCAGGACCTGGCTGGCCGAGTCGCCAGCTGGTTTGTCCCTGTAATGGCAACTGTGACCGTTCTTGTTCTTGTCATTTGGATTGCTTGTGGAATGACACTCCTCGACTACGGTGCTGGAAAGAGCGTGGGAAATGCTATCACATACGCCGTGGCTACTCTGGCGGTTGCCTGTCCTTGTGCACTCGGTCTCGCCGTTCCCATGGTTCTTGTTGTTGCCGGTGGTATTGCGGCCCGAGGTGGTGTCATCATCAAGACGGCCAACACTGCCGAAGGAGCTCGCAAGACTACGGATGTTGTATTCGACAAGACTGGAACCATCACAGAAGCAGAACTTGCAGTGACAGAACAGATCAACCTCCATGGAGATATGCAGCAGAACCTCGCCTTAGCTAAGGCTCTCGTATCTGGCGGTAAACACCCTGTTTCTGCCGCAGTCGAGAAACATCTTCAAGGGCAGACGATCGAGCCGGCACCGGAGGTAGTCGATGTTCAAGTAATTCCGGGTGCTGGAATTGTGGCAAATTACCAAGACTCCACGCTCCGGGCTGGGAACGCACGATGGACTCAGACTGACCAACTGGAAGATGTGTCACGACTCCAACAAAGCGGCCTTACCACTCTTGTCATGACACGCAACTCTATACCTCTCATGGCTTTTGGACTCTCTGCCCAAATCCGACCAGAGGCGGTGCGGGTAATCTCTGAGCTCAAGACCCGCGGTATAGCTGTGCACCTGGTGTCTGGTGACCAGACCAAGGCTGTCATAGCTGTCGCGGCCTCTGTTGGAATCCTGCACGATACAGTTGTTGGAGAGCGCACACCACCTGAGAAGCGTGACTACGTCGCTGCTCTGATGAAGGACAAAGACAGGCACGTTCTATTCTGCGGTGACGGTACCAACGATGCGATTGCTGTGGCCCAAGCTGACATCGGTGTCCAAATGGGAGGTGGTCTCATTAGCAGTGACGTAACGCAGGGAGCTGCAGATGTGGTCCTTCTTAATGGCCTCGAAGGTATCCCTTTTCTCCTTGACATCAGCAAAGTGTCGTTTAACCGTATGTACTTCAATTTTGTCTGGTCTGCTGTCTACAATCTCTTGGCAATCACTATGGCCAGCGGTGCTTGGGTTGAGTTTCGAATTCCGCCTCGTTATGCTGGACTGGGAGAGATGGTCAGCGTGGTACCGGTAATTCTCGCTGCCAATTCGATGTTCTTTGCGAAGTACTTTAAGGTGACTCGTTGAATATATGGCTATTGTCGGGCTTGTTACGGGAAAGGGCTGTCACGTTGAAGCCTGTCGGCCAAAGAGCTCGAGCTCGAAACTTACAAGAGGTGGCTCGTTTGATACTGCTGTTTACCGCTTCTAGTACTACCCTCAAAGCTAAAGCACGAAAATAAAACTAAAATATATGGTGGGCTTAGATGTGTCCCGTAACCTAGATGAACCGACTAAATAGCAATACATGTAGTCTTGACTTGAGAATCCTCCATAAGACCATGATACCCTAACTTTAACCAATTACCACTTTACGTGAAGCCACCAAATGGCATTGCGAGGATACCTCCCATTGTGCCGTAATCTGCGACTTCATTGATTTTAGCCAGAATGAAATAGCATACGTAACATCATTTTAGGAATATGTTCGCCCTGAGTTGACGTAGAATATTTACGTATACATATCACAAGATGTATAGTGAGATATTGCAGACAATTATCGTATGTACGGCGTTGTATTGAGTATCAATATTGACTTAAGATCAAACAACATACAATCTCTTGGCACGCATATGTACCACAACCCTTGATATCGGGCTCCTATATACAAAGAATGAAAGATTGTCCTGTCCTAATCGCATTCCACAAGTTGAAGCTCTTGCAGTGCGTCCGCACCCTCACGTGATCGCATTCAATGAAGGTCTCCAGGCAGTCACGGCCGGTAAACCAACTTAGCAACGGAGCTTAGCACTACCACCAACGGCAGCGTTGAAGAAGCTCCAAGTCTCGCCAGGGGCGAACTTGACGCCATTGGTGCCAGTTGGGTCGGGGACGTGGCCACCTCCGTGAGCAATCCATGTGACGGGCTTTCGGCTGCAGGTGTAGGTGGTCTTGACGTGGTTCTGAGCACCAGGGTTGGGGTCGGTGACGCTCTTCTGCTGGCAGCCGTTGGTGCCAATCCACTTGTCGCGGAGCTGACGGCCGAGGTTGATGCCGAGAACGTTGTCGGAAGAACCGTGGATTCCGAGGTAGGCAGTGGGGGTGTTACCGCCGTCGCAGCCAGAGAGCTGGGCGCCAGAGATAACAGCAACAGCAGCAAAGTTGTCTGCAGATATTTTGTTAGTAATAACGCTCTATGTCGAATCCATAAACATAGTAAACTTACTGGGTCGGGAGCAAGCCACGCTGTGGCTCATGGATCCTCCGTAGCTCCAACCGGTAGCAAAGACTTGCTTCTCGTCGATGCACAGGTTGTTCTTGGCAAAGTCGAGCATCTGGTCGGTGAACTTGATGTCCTCACCACCCTGGTTGGCCCAGCCAGCGTTGAGACCGTTGGGGGCAATGAAGATGGTGGAATCGGCAGAGAGACTCTTGAGGCCGTAGAAACCACCCTGGGCAACGTTGTTCATGTTGCCATCACGCCAGTGGTAGCCAAAGACAAGTCGGTGAGGCTTGTTGGCGTTATAGTTCTGAGGAACATCGAGGATGTACTGGCGGTTCTTGCCGTTAACCTGCATGTTCTTGGTGCCGCTGCCGGGGTTAGCCTTGCCACAGCCAGCTGAGGCAGCGTCTCCGAGCTGAGCAGCACCCAGCAGGGCGAGGCAGAGAGCGATAGGTGAACGCATAGTGGTGAAAGGGGCCTGTTAGCCGTTGTTTGATAAGATGTAAAGAAGTGAACAGGCTCTGTCTGGCAGTCCTATTGAAGAGAAAGCTGAGTAGTTCATTTGAGGCGGAATGAAGCTTATTTTATACTCTAACAGCATGCGTCGTATCCTTGTTTCTTGGCTATTATGCCTATGGCTTCTCCCCTTCAGTTTCAGCACTGACGATGCTGGCCTCACATCATTGAACATTGCATCCGGCAAAAATGTTACTGTAGCACGGTTAATTGCCTGAAGCAGAACAAAACTCCAGCAATCACACGGTAGCAATAGTCTAATAAGGGGATGCGGAGCTGGTGGGTCCGTATCAAATCCCTGCTGCACGGTCTTGGTGCTGGGGTGTTTCAAAACACCAAAAGTCTCATACAAAACATTCAGCTGATCATTTGCCTGTTCAATGAGACGCTATGGCGGTCGACCCCCAGCACTGCAATCTCGCCTATTGATGTTTTATTAAATGAGAGTTTGATGAGCCAGGTTTTGTGAAACAATTCAGCACCAAATTATCCGTCGAGTACTGTCGATGCGATTGTCCACCACGTTCTGGAACAAATCGTGGCAGATCGCTGGCTGCACCCAACTCCCGGCTTGATCAAAAATCTCGGCTCCAGGTTTTTCACATTCAAATTGGGAAATGTCGTGGATCTTCTTTCTCAAAAGGGAGCGGAGGAACCAGGTTGCAGCGTGGTTGAATGCGCAGGCTATTTTACGTCACAGCCGAGGTGTTGTATTGAAGCTAGTCAGTCGATTGAGGCAGTAGATCATCGATTTCGAGAAACGCAAGAATATGCGCACCCGTAGGAATCCAGCTTGGGGATGCAATAGCAGCTGCAATTAATCCGTCTGGTGATCAATTCCGGGAGCGTGCCTTGATGCTTCGGCTATTATCGCGGCTTTGGCAATTTGGATCTGATACGGAATATTGAGCTCAAGGAGTGATGTATGGTAACAGAGATCAAGAAGTAAAGATATGAAGAAAACAGTTGGATATATAGGTTAGCAGCTTGCAAGATAGCTTATCATGCGCATCAGGGATCTGACTTGTCGAGGCCTCGGCGATTCAATCACGTCTTTTACAAGAAACCAAATGGTAGCGGCAATCAATTACACGCAAACGGTTGTACTACGAATTTGGGGTTGGACCCGAGCGCTGTCTTCCGCACATGCCCAAACAAGAAAACACAAACCGTTCTCCCGGGCCGTTATACCGTCACTACGGAGTACGCATGATCAAATTAAAACAGGGCCTTATTACCCCACAGTCCAAACTTGACCTCTTGCAGGTCCACGGAACCTCGCCTCCGTTTGTCAAGTCGCTTGATAGGTCGCCGAGCCCCATGAACCAGCTAGGATTGCCAGCATCTACTGTTATTAGTTTTCCCATTGGACCGTGCGTTTAGATGTGATCCTGAAGGAGCAACAACTACTGGTGGGGAAATGCCAAAGAGGGACATGGGATTTCTTGCCACTAATCCAGGCACGTTTCAGTGTAACGGTAGCTTTTCTCCAGCAAGACGTGGTTCCTGACTGCTGTCAGACTAGGCCCGGTTCGTGAATCATCCCGTCGGCTTATACTAAATCGTCCCGTTCACCATCAGTGGACGAGGCTTCCTGTTTGTAAACGGGCCGACTCCATCTGCAAAAACCATGATTTTGTATTCGGAATTGGCCATGACAGTCCCGGACAGTCTTCCGTAATTTGGTTAGGAAAAGCATGAGGAATACGTAGAGTGACTATGCAGTTGTATATAAGGATGCAAAAGGGTCACTAGATATGTCTGGGCAAGCTATTCAACAACGACTTGTTCTATCTTGACAACAGTAAATCGTTTCTGAACTTCCTCGCTACAATGAAGACCTCATTTGTTTTCCTCGCCGGGCTTTTCGCCCCCTTGGCCCTTGCCCAGTCTCTTTGCGACCGTTACGCATACTACTCCAACGCTGGCTACGAGTTCAACAACAACCGCTGGGGCCAAGACTCTGGATCCGGCAGCCAGTGCACATACATTGACTGGTCCAATAGCAACGGCGCCGGATGGCACGTTGACTGGAACTGGTCCGGTGGCCAGGACAACGTCAAGGCCTACCCCAACTCAGCGCTCCAGATCACAAACAAGCGCAAGCTCAACACCATCAGCAACATGCAGTCGGCCGCTGCTTGGTCCTACAGCGGCACCAACATCCGTGCCAACGTTGCTTACGATCTCTTCACTGCTGCGGACCCCAACCACTCCACCTCCAGCGGCGACTACGAGCTCATGATCTGGTAAGTTTATAAAGAGAAGTCACCTGTTAACCAGTCTTACTAAGTGTACTGTAGGCTCGCTCGATACGGTGGCGTGCAGCCCATTGGTTCCAAGCAGACCAACGTCAACATCGAGGGCCGAACCTGGGAACTCTGGGTTGGCATGAACGGTAGCATGAAGGTCTTCAGCTTCGTCGCCCCCAACCCTGTCAACAACTTCAACTCCGATGTCAAGCAGTTCTACAACTACCTTGCCCAGAGCCAGAACTTCCCTGCTAGCAACCAGTACCTCCTCAGTATGTGCAGATGCGGCTATGTCTTATTTTTTAATGTTTCTAATCATTCTTCTAGCCTTCCAATTCGGTACCGAGCCCTTCACGTAAGTTCAATCCGTTGGTACTTAGAGACACATACTAATCAATGATTATAGTGGAAGCAACGCCAAGCTCACCGTCACCAACTTCAACGCCCATGTAAACTAAGAGAGGAGCGGGCACTAACATAGTGGAATGCCTGGAATATGAGAAGAGAGAACGTATATACTTCTATGTTAAATATTTTTTGCTTTGGTCAATGTTGACAAGCGCTTGGTACAAATTCAAGTCCTTTATTTCACTACTGCATCGCCCGGTGAAGCTTTGGATTTCTCCGTCCAAGGATGTGTTCTTTATCTATGTAGGAACATGAGTTAATCTACATCGATGCGCGTCGAACTGCCAGCTTACTTCACTAACGTCGAATGATGGTGGCGTGTTTTGTTAGTGGTGGCTAATTATTAGCGTCGTTTTACATTCGTGAAACGTCTTGTCTGGACTAAACTGTAATTGATAAGCGTGATACATAATATCGGGGTGATCGATCTATCTACTTTTAGATGAAAGCTCAACTCGTAGTGAGTGATACGAACGGCCACATGGGCTATAGAAGATCCACGATTCTGGTTCCCGTTTAATATGTGCAACACGCACACGGCATCAGACCATTTTGTTCAACATTCAACGGGGTACATTGACGGCGCACCACTTTAGTCCGTATTATCAATCCACAAAAGCCGTCAGGGGCAAAGCTATAAAGCTGCTTAAGAATCAAATCTTGTTATAACGAGGAAAGTAGGTCAGTAGTACATGTTGCTAAATATCATAGCAAAGTAGCGTTTAATTATCCTTCAGGGTATGGTCGAGCATTCTTTACAAAAAATATAATCAGACAACAAATTTATAGCGTTCCAGACACTTCAGCTATTATACACCATGGGGCCTGATCACAGGTTCAGGGAGTTTCGTGCTATATATTTGCTAGTGGCAACTTTTATTTCTCGTGGTGCCTCAGGTCGTTCCAGATGTAGGGGCCGTACTGCCGAGAGGGTGCACATTTTACACTCCGCGTTAACCTCTGTTCTAAGCGTGGTAAAATATACATCCCATTATCATGGTGACGCATGAGAAAAGAAAGAAACAAATTTATGAGGAAAAATCCGGATCTGCGGGCAGAACAGCAAAAGAAAAGATCTCCGGTACAGGGAATCGAACCCTGGGCTCCGCGGTACCGATCTCTCAGGTTATGAGAGCGCGAAATGTTAGCCACTACACCATACCGGATGTTATGGCTTGTTGTACTGTTGGTTTGAAAATTTGGCAGCATGTTTATGTCCCAGAGCCCTGCATATAACAGCTAGCTTGAGGTTATACACAGTTTTTTGGCCTTTGCACCACAGACTTGAAGAATGAGTATAAATTGACGTATATCCTGATAGCCTAAGCTAGAGTACTTATGACCCCATGTATCCCCATGTATTTCAGCTTATACCAGCTGCCGTCCAGAGGCGCAATATGAACCAACCAAAACTTTGGTGTGAAGAACATCTCCGAGATCGACAAGGGTATCTCAGCCTCCCACTAGGTATGTATGACTTGAAATCACAATCTTCAGGCCCCCATGATCCTCGGCTATCGCAGCCTCGACTCCAGATTTTCGGTCGACAGCATGGATCCTTTCTCCAACCAGATAGACGCACGCATGCTTCTACCCGCTGAGAAAAGCAAGTAAGAGGGATCATATATCCCTGCTCAAATCATCCTGTCTGTGGTTGTCACGCAACATAGACTGCAGCCGCAGCCGCAATACAAAAAGCAAAAAAAAAAGAAAAAGAAAAAGAAAAGAAAAAAAAAGAAGAAGAAGAAAAAAACCAGAACAGGAGAAGCTGATGGCTATTTGCAGCTTCATCTTGTTCTTGATACTACGGGCTGTAGTTGTTGACTAGCTTTATGTAATTGCAATTCAACCAACGCGCTGATCACTAATTCACAAATTCTCACTGGCAACCAAGTTGGTCGCGGACAATTTCTAGTGATCAAAGACTGCTACTCCGCGTCTTGGCATGATGCAAGATATGGTACGCATGTAGATTCCTCATAAGTATCAATCCTTGCAGCCTCGGTCGCCGACGGGACGCGTCGGAGAGCGACTGGACCAAGAAGTATCTCAGTCACCAAAAATCCAATAGAGGTCCCAGGATGTTGACCTGGTTGGCATTGTTCACCTTGGTAGTTTGCGGGTAGAATACCAGACAGAAGAAATATCCTCGGTGGTCTTCCGCTTCCGCCGGTTAACCCCCACCTCCGGCTCCGGGACTCGGCATTGAAGCTGTTCCGGTCGGCCGGTGTTGTAACCTCGCTCTTGAACGTTGATACATGTAATTCATTACATATGCAAGCGAATCTTTTTGCATCCAGATAATTGAGAGACTCCGAATGTAGAGCCCACCGTTGGTAGTATGGAGATGTGTCTGTCCTCTCATTGTACATTTCGGGTACCTTGCTTTGAACGCCGCCCACCGGCGGTTCCACACCGGCCTGTCGGTGACAGACGCCGGCGAATGGATTGCTTGTTCTGGGACCTCTTTTCTTAATTTTTTCCTGTCTGGAGTTGAGATATATGCAGGGGTGGATAACGTTCTGTCTACATCGGAAAATATTGCAAATATTTACAATAGAGGCATAGATGTTAATATCCCAGCAAAATTTCTTCCTCGAGTTCGCAAGTAGGTATGTAAGCACAGCAAATTTAGTACGAGGGACCAAGTCATCAATGACACGCAATTGGCATCCTGCATCAAGGATCATCATCAGCCCGACGCCGCACCTTGTCGCAACGGTGCTGCAGTCGCACGACACTACCCATACGTAGACCCTTGTCTGACTGGTATTTAACATCCATGATAAACATCAAGGCAGACTCTGTATCTCTCGAGCCAAGCCAATGCTTACTCACACAACTAGGTCTGACACAGGCTACTGATTCCTTCTTTTCCTCCCTGTCCGCGATTCACGATGCATCACATCAGCCTAGGCCCAGTTTAGGGATGACGAGTGGTTGGTTGGGGAACACGGAATTGGATTAAATGGATTAACGGAGGCGTTTTGGCGGCTCAAAGGGACCCTTTTAGCTCAAGCTAAATCGACCTGTGTCATCTAGCTTTGGCTACTGCTGTGAGATTTGGTAACAAAAATGCCCGTTCTATTATTGTTCCCTTGACCGCTAGAAGTAAAAGCGAGTCAATATATCGACCAGCTACCCCGGCTTCATTGGCAAATCTAATCTTTGTTGGTAGTCCAGGGTGTAGTGAGTTACAAATTGGAAGTCATCGTAGGACCAATGGACGAGCTGACAGGGCTCGGTTTCCCCCAGCTCTCCACTAGTGAACCCCGCAGTTCAAGTTTCGCGGGTGTGAAAATGGTAGGCACTTGGGCACTTAGGCACCTCAATGGATGCAATTAGGACTTCGGCTTGCTGAGGCATAAACGACTGGACTAGATGATCGAGTATCAGCCATATTAGTCCGCTAAATCCACTCGAGACGTCTCAGGGTGAAATCTTTCATGATGATCAGCCTGTTGGTCTTGTTGTTTACGACACTGCCGTGTCAATTGAGTGTCGTCAATACCCATGTCCTGTCAGGTTGTATAGGTTTTTATTCATTTGCTACGAACAAATACAGGGGAATTGGCTGTACCCACCATGTGCGAGTCAACTAGTAGTAATATCCTCAGGGTAGGATGCCTGTTTGAGACAAGTTGACAAAAAGACCTAAACGTATTGAGGGTGAAAAATACAAGAGTCTGGCCAATTCTTTTCTACCCCCGACCAAAACGGTCCTTAGACATGGACCCTCCTGGATATTTCATCATCCGCCAGCTGTAGCTGTACTTGGCATCACCTCGGGCTTCTACAATTGGCACATGCCAATGTCATACAAATTAAGCCTTGGCTCTTTTCCTGACTTCTGATATCGAGCGAGCTTGAAGAGATCGCCATTCACCTGCATGTCTTGTGCATATTTGCTTAACTTGTTCCTCATCCTCTAACCTCATGCACTTTCTCCTGCTTTATAGGCTTCTCAACAACCCACCCTGTTGTACCTACACCACCTACTCCAAGTCAATTGCTACAGTAGAAGATAAAGTACAGCTTTGGCCTGCGGTAGAGCAAAGTACGACAGACAAATCGGCTTCACTTAGACACCCGCATCCTACAAGTGCCCTGCCCTGTCTGTGGCGCCTCCAAATCCACCAACCACCAAAAACCCACAATTCGATACCTCTACACCTCCAGGTCCCATAAACAACCGTCCTGTCGCCTGACCTCTGACCTCGCTGTGACTGGGTTCCATTGGACTGGGCTCTTTTCTAACTGACCTCGAATTTGGACCACTCATTGCTGACGTTTCAGTCTGCGAATTGCCTCGTTCGGCTTCTCCTCTTACTCTCGACTTTTTGTCTCTCAACTTCTTGTTCCGTATTCAACTACTGTCGCGATCCGCTTCCTCCGCGCACTCTGCGCTCAGCTTCTCTCCCCCGCGCCGCGCCTGGCTCGCATGCCTCATCTCTGCACAACGCTACCTATACACTGTCACCACAGCCTGCTGGTGTCGTCGCCGACGCCGTGTGAACTGCTGCTGTAGCGCGCTTTGTTGCTTAGATTGGTCGGTGTTGGGCGCAGCCACTCCTCATGGCCCGCGGGTAGCTGCATCCTATTCTTTCCTCCTCTTCGTCCTTCTTCGTCATCGTCATCCTCGACATACTCGCCGCCGTCTTTCACCAATTCCCCGTGTAGCAGTTGCCATTTTGCCGTTGCGCCTTGAATCGCCTTAAACAGCTCCACCTCTGCCGCTTATCCACGACTTTCCTGCGTCGAGCCATCATCGATCTACGTTCGTCAAATCGGACTTCTAAATCGTCCACAGCCTGCGTCTTCCTCGGTGACGATACTCGCAGCCTCACGATCCCTGCGACCAACTATTGACAGTCTATACGTTGCACGAGAACGCCTTGTTGCGTATTGCTTCTAGGCCCTTTATTGGCTTTGCCCGAGTACACCCGCTTCAGGATACGAGCTTGACCGATCACTTTCGGTTCCCATAATAGTCAAGGCCTCATTGTCCCGTACGTAGCTACACATCGTCCTCTGGCCTCGTTCGCGCCCAACGCCCTAGTACTACCACATCTGTACTGCACAATTCAAGCTGTTCTCAATCTTACATACATCACTTACGCAACCCGCGTTGGTGAACAACGAGAGAGATCAGGGGAAGGATTCTGTTGCGCATACTCGCGCCACCGTGGGGGCCACTGTTCTTGTGGGCAATAGGTCTTGCAGCCTCAATCCGACGGCGTACTTGTCCCTGCTTGGTCGTGACACCAAGGCTTGGTAAAGTGTGGTTTCGCAAAGGTGTTTGCAAGGGGGATAAGGTCAAGGTGAGAAACAAAAAAGGTTTCTGGGATTCAGGGCCTGCATTTCCGGACCGCTTTGTGTTCAGCGACCCAAATAGAATCTCGAGCTTGACTAAGCTGACAGGAGGATATTCCGGGTGTAAAGGCCTTGTATATAAAACCTAAGACACCATGCCGCACGAGATGGACGAGAACAGTGCTGAAGTCTCAGATGTCATGTCTGAAAACGAGGACGATACAGAAACTCTCCTCAAGGACGACGACGAGAAAATGGCTGACCAGAGCCCTACCGAGAGCACAGCAGAGGTCAAAAAGAAGTACGATCCGAAGGACCCCTTACGTCCGAGGAGGAAAAAGGCACGAAGGGCATGTTTTGCGTGTCAAAGAGCTCATCTGACTTGTGGTAAGTTTCCCTATAACGGGCTTGTTGACATCGTGTCGACATGCGTCGAAATCTATCACTCGAGCTTTCACTTTCTCCCTAAGATTGGAGGTTCAAGCCCATCAGTTATCAGCGATCTAGCTGCTATACTGTTTGCGCACTCCTCAAAGCTCATATGTGTTGCAAAAGAGTCGTGGTTGAGATTATCGTGCTTATTCGAGCTAATACGTTTCTAGGAGACGAAAGACCATGCCAGAGGTGTGTCAAGCGAGGCCTCGCTGATGCGTGTCAGGATGGTGTCCGCAAGAAGGCCAAGTATCTTCATGATGCGCCCCCAGAAGCCCTCCGGCCTGTTCTTGGCCCAAATTACAATCCCAACCCCAATCCTACGCCTCCACGACCCAATGTTCAGCGTCAGGACTCAAATGCAAGCCAGTCGGACAGCTTATCTGCGAACGGCAGCAACTTCTTTTCTCAAGCAGCCACGACCACTTTGCCAGTCTTTTCGACAGGCGCGCAGACGCCAGTGGGCATCGACAGCTTACCTTTTAATCCTCAAGCTTCTCCGACATCCTTCCAGGGTCCAATCAACAGTACACACGCCCCGATAAACAACATAATACCTACCGGTACTATGGACTTCAATGCTTTATTCGATCCTAGCAATCCTGCTCTTTACAACTTCGACCTCGAAGGGCTCAACTTTGGTAGTCAGTACGCCGGTTGGGAATTCGGCATTCTTAACAAAATGGCCCTTGGAGCTGAGACACCTCCTCGGGAGAACTCCATATCACAAACCCCAACAACTGAGGCCACATATGCGGCTTTGTTTGGAAATACAAATGGAAATGGAAACGGCTTTGACCATCCCATGTTAGGGGGAGAATTTTCGGGTATGGATCAAAATAATCAATCTCTATATGCTCAGGGAAACCTCCAGCACGGACTACCCCATGCTTATGCTATTGCAGCCGGGCCTACAAGCCTTGCCAGTCCGAGTACAGATGCGACAGCCAGCCCTCGTTCAGTCGCAGGAATGGAAGGATCCCCAGGCCATAATTTTGCTGGGATACCTACGGTGCCTGGTGTACAGCGGCACAGGCCTAAGAATGCCAGGCAACCCCCTAAGTCGTACCTTGGCAAGCGACAAAGAGACTCTGCTGCTATTTACGAGAGTGTCAAGGAACCATATCCCTACACAACCGGATTCCACAACATGGTGGCCGTCTTGCGAAACCGTCTGCCTGGCAACAAACTACTGAGAATTGCCAAGGCACTTGGAGAGATTCGGCCGTCTTTTATATCGTGTACGAAAGATCTGACTCGGCAGGATCTCATTTTCATGGAGAAATGCTTCCAAAGAACCCTGGTGGAGTATGATGATTTTCTCCAGCACTGCTGTGCCCCGACAATCGTTTGTCGAAGATCTGGCGAGGTCGCTGCTGTCAATAAGGAATTCATCGCTCTAACAGGGTGGACTAAAGAGGTGCTGCTCGGAAAAGAGCCAAATCTCAACATGAATACGTACAGCGGGCGTTCGACAAATGGGTCCAACACGCCGGACGCTAGTGCTCAGGGGGATATGCCAACCCCTCGTGCCCAAAAGGCTACTCTTGATAACAGCAGCGGCCGACCTCAGCCGGTGTTTTTGGGTGAGTTACTGGACGATGACAGCGTCGTGGAGTTCTATCAAGATTTTGCGGAACTAGCTTTCGAGGATAGCCGCGGCAAGGTTCAAAGAAGCTGTCGCCTCAACAAATATCGGTCATCTCAAAGTCTGGATTTGAAGTCAGAACATGGTCCTCAAAAGGACATGCAACCTAGCATTCTGAGTAGCCGAGTTACACGGATTGATAGCGAACATGGTATATCACGCATTGAAAGGGATGGCAAGGTCGAGTGCACCTACTGTTGGACTATCAAACGGGACGTTTTCGACATTCCCATGATGATCATTATGAATGTGAGTTATGGCCTGGCGCCATCACGCAAGCCTTGAGCTAACCTGAACACAGTTCTTGCCACGATACCTACCAGACCAAGGACCCCAGCAACTGGCGGTTTAATTGAATATGATTGCGGGTAAACCCAGAAAAAACGGTCTCTCTCCCTTTTTGCTTTGAGTTATGCTCTATGGGACAGGAATCTTTCGCGCTTTTTTTTGGGAGGGGCTTTATAGTAACTGAAAGAGAGAGGAGCATGGGATATATGCATTCGGATAGAAGACAAACTACTACGCAGTTCCAGGGGTTTGTTAGTACTGATACGGTTGAGTCATAACATTGGGGGTTTCACATGATACCCAGGTCGTATTTAGCAACAAACATAAAACGTCAAATAACCATTATTTCAGCAAAAATTGTCTGTTCTATGTTGCTATTCTATCCAGAACTCCCAGTCACTTTTTTACCCTATTCTATCTCGCTCCCAAGCCATATTACTCTTAAGCATCACGGACAAGCCACTGGATATCCAAGTTGCCATTTGCATCCTTTCCCCCGATGACGCGGCCCTTTGAGGGAGCCCAAGCCTCACGGGCGAGACTGTTCTTTGCAACTTCGCAATCAAAGTTGATGTCTTCGATGAGGGCTTCAAGACTCTTGTAGTCCTTTTCTTCACGGATGAAGCCAAGGATGAGCAGGCGCATGGTCACATCGTAGAAGTCTGCGGTGAACTTGTGCAGAACGTGGACCTCTGCACTGCGAACGGTGTTCTTGTAGAAGGGGTTGTAGCCGATGGACATGACCATGGGGAAGATATGGAAGGCCGGGCTGGCGGGAGCAGCAGCAGCAAGGAGGGCGTCCTCTGTGTCAGTGTTGGGAGTAGCGTAGGATGCGTTTGAAGAAGGGTGGTCTGGATGCGTTGTGGGGAGAGCAAGAGAGGCGTAGCCAAAGTAAACGCCCGAGGGCATGTCTGCGATCCAGGGGGTGAGAGCCTCGTCAACAGGTAGGTTGGCGGTGGGGATGCCAAGCTGGCGAGTGTGAGTAAGATGAGATATGAGTAGATAGTTGCAGGGAAGCTCACCTCTTTAGAACCACGACCGAAACCAGAAATAACGGTTCCCTCCATGTGAAGGGGATACGGGGCCTCAGGACCGGCATCCGGGCCAACAACTGATGGGCGAGAAGACATGATGACTCTTTAGTCGCAGGGAGAGACTGGACAAGTGCTGTGTTTTATCGAGTCTGTTCTTGAGTTGACTACAACATATGTGAATATTTTGATATTTCGTCAGGAGAAAGTATATATTCAACTTACCAGAAATAGCCTTTGGTGAATCGTTATAGTGAACCGTGAATCTATTAGAGTGAGTGAGTGAGTGAGAAGTTGATAGAAGCTGGTGGCTATCAAAAGTGGAGTGGACAGTTGATGATGAGATGTGAATGGTGGGGCAGCGCGGGGCAAAGACGATGCCGAAATGCGAAAGGTCGGAGGAATACATGACACTTGCTTACAAGATATAAGTAGCACTGCAGACATTGCATCTTGAGCTTCGATTGGTTGGGTTTGGCAGGTTCTGAGAAGACATGTGTGCGATAAGGAACGGCGTTGGTATAACATTGAATTAACCATGGAGGTTGGGGCACCTGCTGAAGATGCTATCGAAGGCTCTAGCCCACGCTATCTTCAAGGTCTTCAAGATGACATTCAAACAACGACTGCTTCCTATTATGGAAGCTAACATGCTCAACAGTACGGTTCGTTTCCCTCTACCTCAGGTTTATATCGAATTCGAGAATCAATCTGCGCAAATGCCAGCCCCCTGTTTATATCCTCCTCTTTATTTCCAGTATATGACAGTCAAGAGTCTTTGTCAGCATCTAATCGTTCCTTGCAGCAGGTCATATCCCCAAATCGCTTGGCTGGCCCCTAGAAACTGATGCGCAAGGGTCCAAGCAATTCTTTCCCCACTCTTTCTTGTCACCCCCACCCCTCGAGCTCTACTTTGACTTGCGACATCATCTCTGCCTGCGTCTCACTGTCCCACGACAACATCTTCCGCCTGCACCACCAAAGCCAACTTTGATTTTCCTCCTCTCGATTCCAACACATAAATACTAAAATATATCGGGCAAACTGCCAAACAATAACAATGGCTACTCAATACGAAGGTAACATCAGTCAACCCCTCCTCTACCCCTCCATCCATGCTAACTTTCTCTCTAAAGTTGAGCACAATGTCAAGTTCTCTGAAGGCCGTCGAGCAGGTCGTCGCGTAGACATGGCCTCGTTCTTTTCCCTCCTCGATCAGATCGCCGAGCCCTCGGGCAACCAGACCCCCCAGCACAACCCACACGCAACGCCCACACCCGTTGACACCGCCGCTCTCTTCCGCCTCCTCCAGGACCAGCTCAACCAGCTCCATACAACAGCCCCAACAAGCGACAACCGTGAGTTTCTCGAGTCTCTTATCCTCACCCTTGAGGACGACATCAACGACCCCCCGACTCGATTGGCGGGTGTTTCACAAGAATTTGTCGACTCGCTCGATCGCGTGAATCGCAAGAACCTCAAGAAGGACGACGACTGTGCTATCTGCAAAGTACCTTACTTGGAAGACGAATACTGCCTTGTGGTTGAGCTTCCCTGCCAAGGTGCCCACCAGTTTGACCTTGAGTGCGTTGGGCCTTGGTTGCGCAGTAAGGGAACCTGTCCCATGTGCCGCCAAGAGATGGGGAAGAAGAAGGAGGTCCCCATCGTGGAAGATGACGAGGAGGAGGACGGCGACATGATGTACGCCTAGACAGTGGTGTTCTAGTAACGATATGCATAGTCTGGCGTTGGGAGTTTGAGCCGCAGTGGATTTGGCATTTACAAAGACGATGAACACGGCCTCGTTTTGATGTTTGAATACTATCTTTCTTGTTGGTGGGCAGCGTATACACTCACTGCTCAGTTATGCCCCAGGCCAGGTACCCTTCCGCAAGTCGCCAGCATATATGTCTTTTGTCCGGCGGAAGTAAAATCTGTACAAAGACACTTTGGCACAAGAAGCTGCTTCCAAGAACGTTTAAACAGCAACCAAATAGTGTAAAGTAGATTAGAGACTAATACAAAGACGTACCGTAGGAAGAATTGCTCAATAAGATATCAGATCGTCCTGCACATGATCCATGATGGGCATGCATCATAATGCACTCAGCTGAGACATATATCATGCGAGTTTTTGTTTCCATGCTAAACGAACTCCATCTCAGGGCCTGCCTTGATCCGATATTATTTAATAAGCTTCTGGGAAGTGACGGGAAGCTGCTTAGCTCCCTACCCGGAGATGTGGGGCCGGGCGAGTCGGAGGAAGCGGTGGTATAAGCCGGCGTCTTGTTACGCATCATCAACATAACAACAGTGCCCAATCGTGCGAGAGGAGGTCATGAAGGGGATGAGTAATTTTATTTGATGGGAATTTCTTAGTTCATGGTATTGGTATTTCTCTTGTCCAGGTTCTTCTTGATTCTAACGCCGGTGAATTGGTGACACCTCAATAATGCACGAGCTCGGCTCTCCTTGAACATGCCCAAAGAGCTTAATAGAATCTCTGTCTTCACATCTTTAATGCGCCATATGTTGAATCAGGTTCTTCTATTATGCAATATGGTCCAAACCCTTGACCCCAGTGTTAAGCCCGTAATATGTAAACAAGGCGCCCTCACAAGTGTCCCAGTAATTCTCCCACCTCTTACTTGGCCTTGGGAAGATCTCCCTGTTTCTCCGAACTCCCTTTCCCACTAGCTCCTCCCTTTGAGATCTCTTTTCCGGCGCCCTTGGCCTTGATGCTTTTCTCGTCACCCATAGGCTTGCTGATTTCTTGGTTCGCGCCGCTAGCGTGTAGAGCATCTTCTCCCTCACGGCCCTTGGACTCGGTCTTCTTCCTGGTCTGCTCCGCTGCGTCCTCGGGCCGTGTCGTGTTGGGGTCAAAGGCGATGTCGGCGTGCTCAGACGACATGGCTTCGTCCGTGCCGGACTTCGAGTTTTCGTTTGCGACTGGTCGGAGAGACTCGCGGTCCTGGTCGTGCTTGTAGGCCATCGTCATGCGTGGTGTTGTGTGCAGAGGGCGCATGGTGATTGCGGTTGTGCGGAAGACGCTGCGGAAGAGAGACATGATGGCGGTGGATGAATGAGTTAAAAGTGAGGTTTTGCGATGGTAATTGGATATTGGAGAGTGTTTTCCGTGGATTGATCTTTTGTGTGGAGCAATTGAATTGTGCAATTGGAAAGTTTGGAGCTTTGGAAGCAGCTCAAGTTGGAATGATGTTATTTCTCCTACGTCATCGACCATCATCTCTCAGCGATCATGATCGTCATTGTTTTTGAGGTTACCCTATATAGCATCATGTTGCGGTAAATAATGTTGACGAAATAACTAACAAATGCTGAAAACCCAACTCACAATCTGGAACCGTAATTATGATTTGAATATTCGAGATTTTTCTGGACTATCAAATGTGAGTAGTTGTGACGTGAAGCTCGGTCCCTGAATCATGATGGTATTATGTTTAGTTTTTGGGACCTGGGAGAAAAGCTCGTCAAATATCCCTCCCAACTCTTCGTCCTTTCGACGCAATTCCTTTTGTTCTTTCTTCTCAGCACCCATTTGTATTATGCAGTAACCAAGTATAATATCAATTTGAGTACTCGGGCGGGACTCATAAGGCGGGGGACACATGGAACAAAACTAAGTTCTCCTTTTACCCTTGGGTTCCACTACCAGATGGTATAACAAAAACAAAACAAAACAAAGCTAACCTAAGAAATGAACCGAGTTGGTCCTATGATATGAACATACTTGAAGTTAATAAGAACGAAGCTCAATTGCTACTCATTAATATGGACTCTTTCTGTTGACTGTGTCTGGAAAGTGTTGACGAAGAAGCTTGAACTAGTATTCACCAGGCACTCTGTTATCCACTGGAAACTTTGGCAAGTTTCCTCGCATGCTTGTCTTGGTAACTGCTAGACGGACCAGTAACTCATAATATCCATCATAATTTCTGCCTTAACTGCCCAAGTCGTAGCTGTGTGGTTGATACCAAGTGTTGCCCCAGCTTGGGGTTAAGAGACCTACAATGATGATATAAGAATGATTTCCATGTACGAAATAGCTAGGGCTAGTGCAGGAGTAAGCAGCAAAGGTACATAGACTACAAGTCGTTAACAATCAAGTTCACGTCCAACACGCGTTGAAGCGGAAAAACGGTTATTTGGCTTTTCCAAATTTCCACATCAAATATTTGCCGACCTTATAGTGTCGCCCGGGAGGCGTTGGTCAGCCACCAACGCGGCAAACCAGTTGTTCTAGAACAAATTGATGTCTTTGATCTGTCTACAATTGGAAAACTAACGACTGCTCATTGATGACAAGATCCTTGCTTAACTTGTAAGAGGACAGAGCGGGGATCTTGCTTGTTTGAAAGTCTATGTGGAGAGGTGTGTCTGCTTAAGCGAGTATCATGTTCAGACGTGTTCGTCATGCCGTGGCTAGAATTGCCCCATTATCAGGGATGTGATACTAATATACGATCCCGAAAAAAACACTGGAGGAAGAAGAAGAAGAAGGAGAAAAAACTAAGTGAAAAGCAAACGGTTGCGGCGTCAAAGAATAGGAGGATCAGCGGGCACGGGCTCGGGCGAGGTCATGGTGTCCATGGGTTGGCATCCATTGCGTCCCCGGGGAGAACACACTAACATCAACTAGATGAAGCCGCCTACAGCCTTGTGACTCTCTGACGTTCAGAGGCTGGAACGTAGACTGCAGGCTTTGAAACACGGTTGAGGCAGCCTCCGTCGACGGATTAGACTGGACCTTGATGCGACTGTTGGAAATTGGTTGGCTGCCTGCATCCCGGAGGCTGCACCGTTACAGGGCCAATATGTACTAGCTAGTGGTAAATGTGTCTTTCTTTCCTTCCTTCTTTCTCTTTGCTTTTTCTTTAAAGCAGCCGGCAACCGTTACCTTGGCAAAGGAACGGTGTAAGTGAAGAGATATGTGTGTAATTTACGCCCGCCCCCAGACTCTAACCTCCTTGAGAAACTTTGTCTTTTTCTACATAAGCCGATGCACCATGGCAAAATATTTCCAAGACATCATTCCCAACAGGGTAAACAGGGCGTCTTGCGTCGGCAGGCGGCAGGCCAAGCGTATCCCTGGCATTATGTCAACTTGTCAACTTATGACTTGGCTGCTTGGTAAAGAAATTCATAAGGGTCGGCACAAAGTCCCATAAAACATGACAAGTCTGCGGGCATCTCCGTCGCTTATCTGCACCTGAGAGGCGTTGGCGTTTGATGAGCTCCAGAAGAACCCAACACGCATATGCAGGACGGACGGGGCCCGACTTGACACGTGAAGAGAAGTCTTCCAGAACGATATGCCCAAAGGTTCCAGACCGGTCAGAACTTTTCAGTGCTCACAAATACGAGAACGGCAGCTGTTACTCATGCAGGGGCCCGTGGTGTGGTGTGAGATCTCAAAGGTCCAACGGGCTGGATATACACTCAGTATTCTGGTTGGCTGGAGGACACTAAAAGCATTGGCCAAATCGACCTTGTCATCTTGCAAACGAACAGAAACACGAGTAGGAATAAGGGCTCCGCGTCTGTCACCCATGGGAAGGGTTTGATCGTCGTGTGTCAGCTTCTCCCTAGTGGCCTAATTAGCTCTGTCATGCCTTTTGTCCTTGCTGTTGGTTGAATATCAAGGACGATCACCACTAAGTCTCGGATGCTAGCAGTAGGTAATAAGCCAGGGCCACATCTGAATCCGAGTTCTGCTTGTGAGCTGAGTCCAGGAAGATCTTTACTTGGCCCGTTGAATGAAGATATCCAAAGAACCAATGCCAGCCATGTCCGGATATCCGCGATAATATTTTGTGAGCTATGCTATCAAAAGCAACAGGCCAATTGGTCAATAAGCGACAAGGTTCGAGTTTGCAGTCC
Source organism: Fusarium graminum (assembly GCA_013266165.1). Classification (NCBI taxonomy): domain Eukaryota; kingdom Fungi; phylum Ascomycota; class Sordariomycetes; order Hypocreales; family Nectriaceae; genus Fusarium; species Fusarium graminum. The sequence goes on from JAAGWP010000121.1 coordinate 102,401, forward strand.
TGCCAAAATGACGACCAAGCCAATATTAGCATATCAACATGTAGATCACGACCATGGCTTGCGTGTGAATTAGGGGGACATAGACACGACCAAGTGTTAATTTGCCTCGGCGATAGAGGCCAGAAGTATATTGAGCACGTGTCGACACGTACTTGAGATGCTGTAAAGCGTATCTTTAGGCTTGTCAAAGATGATCAGTGGCTAGACTGAATGAATGGATGGTCCGCCACGCGCCGCTTGTCCACCACAAGCGCTACCCCTTCGGCCACGCCGAGTAAGAGAGTCAAGTCCAAATCAAATTAAACCAAATGCTATCATTGGCAAAGCTGGGTAACCAAACATGGGATTTTGGACATGCTGGTTCTGAGTGGCTGCTGAAATAATGAAAATAATACAAAGGTGAGACTATCAACAGGGAAGAGGGAGACTTGACACAGTGATGGATGATCATGACGGTCGTTGCCCAAAGTCATACCATACTCTCCCATCCTCCTTTGAGCGACAGACAGTGGAACCAGGATAAGTGGTACATAAGACTACAGTCCCTGTGGTAGGGTAACCCTTTACCTTTACAAGAGTCAGGACCCTTGTCATGGCATATGAACCAACTCAACTCTGAGCCAGCTGACCACGGAAATGGGAATAACAAGAGAGGACAACAGCATTGACGGCGAGGCGCAGAGGATGGAGTTGGTACAGTAGATGAAGGATGATCGCATGTTACAGAGTAAGGTAATCAATTTGAACACATCACAACAGGACGGATATCCGTATCTTGAAGTCTCGAGATACTGCGTAGATAACTCCGACCCCGAAATTCATGTGATGAGATAGCCTAACTGAATTCGTCCGTCGACTTCTCTTGCCAGGGATCGAAAATCCATGCCATCGATTACCATTGACTTGAAGCTATTGTCAAATTCTCATACCATTGGATCGAGCCAAGCCAGGTCATTCCATCCCATGTCACCGACGCTTTCTCAACTGTACGGGTACACACCTTCTTGGGCTAGTCTACGTCTGTTTTACATGCGTGTCGTAGTCGCAATTGCCGGCTCATTGCCTTGTCGCACAGGACAGGCAGTAAATGTTCTACCACTGCTGCTGGTACATAGCCATAACAAATGGCGGTCGATGATACTGACAGTAGAGGGAGAACCTTTGCCGGGTCGAGTCTTCCGGCCCGTCTTACACAAGACGGGACGACAACAGGAATTTGCCATGGGTCGATAAGGCTAGCCTGTTTTGTTGCTCAGAATATTGAATAAATACTTGCTATTCGTACATGGATACTGCAGAAGTAGTAGATAGATAAAGTCAGTAGCTGAGTGAGTGCTTGAACGACTTGGATGGTACAGTAGTCGCTGCTCTTCTCTTCTAGATGTGGCTTTCCGACCTCTTTGGTACCGTGCTCCGTCTCTTAGCTTCAGGTAGGCTTAGGTACGGAGGTATCGAGCTTTCATTACCTTACTCTGGACCCCTGCCCCGTGAAGGCGGTTGTCCGTGCTCACTCTTCCATTGATTGAGTCCACTTACAAGACGGAATTAATTGCACAGACCTGGACCACACTCGGCCGTACTCCCGTTCTCTGGTGCAGGTAATAAGGGTCCTTGCTGGCCCTGATATCAACGCCCGGCAGACGCAGAGTGGCATCATTCGTCTTTGTTGCTCTGTACTTTCTGTACCTGTCTGCAGTAAGCTTGGCATACCCTCACTGATTCGACGATGTGCAGATTAAGGTAGATTATCTAGTTTGAGTGAGAGCAACCAAAAGTCACACCTTGAACGGACCCTGCTCTACTAGTCTGTCCTTCCCCCCTCTCCCTTCCAGTCCAGCTCCTTTTAGTACAGCTGCCCGCTGCCGCTATACTGGGCCTTACCTGAACACTGGGTTACCTAGTACCTACCTACCTTGCTGCCTTGCCTGCAGTTGCTTTTCATTCCATTGACTCTTCTTATTGTTGTCCCTGAAACATCCAATTCGATCTATATTTTCCTGCCATCCGTACACCGCCCAATACCATAACCCAAAGTACTAGGCAAAGGCTTTTACTGTTAGGTATCATTGTTGTTGCCTGCATTGTACTATCCATCCTGGACGTTTACATACGGTAGACTACAATCTTCTCCAATCCAAGTCTAGAGCATTTTCACTTGACATCCTACGTCTCGAAACGCCTCCACAAAGCGCCTCCCCCCCCTCCCCTTCCGCCTGGGCCAGGACCTCCTCCTTTTCTCCCCCTCAAAAAGTCCTTCTTTCTCCCCTCTCTCTTCCCCGAAAGTCGTACGCCGTCCCTTTGGAACTCCCGCCCGCCACCAGCCTCCGAAGGACCTACGTTAACCCCTCTCTAAAAAGTCGAGCTGCGACTGGCAACTGGACCAAGAACCAGAAAGGAAATTCCGAATCTCGCCTCCCCGTACTGTACTTTACTACGTACGCCGCCCACTAAGGTCCAGACCCTGCTCCGTCCTCTCCCCGATTCGATTCGAACTTCACAAGCGCCCGACCAAACCAAACCAAACCCAGCCAAGCCAAGCCTCGCCTTTGCTTCGCTGACTTTTGAGCTGCATTTGCTCTGCTACAGCCTACCCCTGCGACTTTTTTTTTGGTTCTTCTGCCATCATCATTACCTTCAACACCATCTTACCCGTCATCGAAAACCACAATCATTATCGCAACGTTAATCCTCTTTTTCGAGCCGAGCCCTCTGCACACCGCAACAGACAGTGCCCTGTGGGATACTGCCACGGCGCTTTGAATCCACCCTGCTTCCATTCCTTAGACTTGAGACTCAGCATGGGACTTTGCTATCTTTCACGATAATTCAACGTCGTCCACCATATCGATCCCCTCACGATGGGTAACGGCCAAGGAAAGCCCGTCGACCTCAACGGTGAAGGTACGTGAAGAAACCCAGCAGCCTTATTTGTCTTCTTTCGTCTTCTTCATCTGCCTCTCCCATATCGCGATTGGCCCGTCTCGATTCTTGTCATCCTGCATGCTATTTCCAGTATCTCAACCGCATATCACTTGGCGTCATCATGCCTCCCTCGTGTGCTGTACACCCTCTACCTGTTTGCTATCTGTTCACTCACTCTTTGGCTTTCGCATGAATGTGATCGTTCATTTCTCCGTTGGTTTATGAAAACATGCTCCGCGGAAGACGCTAACAAGTCGGCTGTAGTGAACCTAAATCATTTCCGCTTGTTGCGAGTCGTCGGTCGAGGTGCCTTTGGAAAGGTACGAATTGTCGAGCGAAAGGACACAAACCTATCGTTTGCTCTGAAATATATTCGAAAAGATGAAGGTAAGTCAAATATCCTTGTCTGTTGGTTGTATTTCTACTCTCAGAGTCGCAATCCCAAAAAGTACCATGGCTTCCACCTTAAAGTCAATTATCTACGAGATCGGAGCTGTAGTATATCTCTTGTAGAACGAAACTAATCTTTGTGACCCCTGTAGTTGTACGATCCGAGAGCGTGCGTAATATCATCCGCGAACGTCGAATGCTGGAATATGTCAACCATCCCTTCATTTGTAACTTGAGATACAGTTTTCAGGACATCGAATACATGTACGATCCCAAGATCTACACTACTTAACTCTGACTCACGTTTGATAACAGGTACCTGGTGGTCGATCTGATGACCGGTGGAGATTTGCGGTTCCATATTTCGAGAAAGACCTTTACCGAAGAGGCTGTTAGATTCTGGATTGCCGAGCTTGGCTGTGCTTTGCGATATGTACACGCCCAGAACATCATCCATCGCGATATCAAGCCTGACAACGTTCTGCTTGATGCTGATGGCCACGTCCATTTGACTGACTTCGTAAATCTTCCCTTTCCTGTTTGTCGGTCAAAGCTAACCGAACTAGAACGTTGCATCCGATGTCGTTCCAGGTAGAACGCTTACGAGCAAGTCCGGCACACTGGCCTATCTCGCCCCCGAAGTGTATGCTGGTAAAGGATATGATGTACGGGCAGATTGGTGGTCTCTGGGTGTCTTGTTTTACGAGTGCATCTATAATAAGGTATGTGGTTGTCAAACAGGACTGAAGGCTGTGCATATATACTGACTGCTCCAGCGACCATTTGAAGGTGGCTCCGAGGGATCTCTCAGCCAACAGATCCAGGCTGCTTCTCCTAAATACCCCGTAACGCAACCGCCTGTCTCCCTCTCTTGCTTATACTCGATCGGCTCCGCTCTCGACCCGAACCGCGAAACTCGAATGGGATCAACATGGGAGAGTTTTATCTACAACGAATTCTTCAAATGCTACGACTTTGAGATGCTCGAGGCGAAGCGAATCGAGCCTGTCTTTGTCCCCTCTTCCGAGAAGACGAACTTTGACGCCACATACGACCTCGAAGAATTACTGTTGGAGGAGGCTCCTCTCGAAGCTCGCGCAAGACGCCAGAAGCCACGAGAGCGTTTAAAAGATGACGCAACCGAGAAGGAAATTCGAGAGGACGAGCTATACCGTATGATCGAGACAGATTTCAAACCGTTCGACTACACAGTTGCTGCTTATAAACGGTAATTCGCCCTGCTAACTGCTCACCGTTGTGCAGCTTTGGCTAACTTGAACAGAATCACCGAGGGTGCCAGCACCGGAGCAGGTACTCGGGATTTAGATAACGCTCCTCAGGCCATCACGACCGATGAAGCGACTCCTGTGCCTGCAGTCAATGGCGGCTACCAATCGTCGCCCCTGAACCCCAGCACTAGCAACGAAAGCCGACAGGGACGCCCTGTACGCCCAGCTCCGCCAGTACCACCGCTACAGAACGACTTCCGAGCCCGCCATGTCCCGATTGTCGCCGGTCAGCGTATGACAAGCCCCACAGGAGGCGTACAAGTAACGCTTGATGGTAGCGGAAGCTGGTCCGAATTGGCTCGTCAAGATGCAACACTACCCACAGATGCTAACAATCTGGGCGACGGTAAAGGCGAAGGCCCAGGTGGCATGTTTGGATTCCTCAAGAGTAAGAAGGGTCGAACAAACAGCCCCAAGCCTAAGGAGAGAGGTGTGCTTGGTAAAGAAGGCGCAAGAGTTGTCATCGGTTAGAAGAGGATGGAGGCTCGCCATAAGCCGTTCGCGTACATGACTTGCAAAGTCAACAACCAGTCGGCGAACTGCGCGTCAACGCTTCGGACTACAGGACTCGCCATACGAGGAGTCTGTTCCAAGTAACGACTGTTAGATGCTTCCTGTGGTGCCCGCTTGGCTTGCACGGCGTGTGAACAGTAACATCAGCAACACGATAGTTGGCTGGCGGTGAATCGCCGTATTCGATGATCAACCATTTCGAAAGAGGTACGACTATGGCAGCAGCGCAAGGACGACGAGAAACGGCCTCTCTACTTCATTCATTATGGCGTTCGGTCACGGATTGCGGCTAGACGCCTTTGCCACCCCGGTTATAGAGGGGCATTATATTTCGAGAACGACTGTTAATTTGCAGCAACACGGTACAAAACTTAAGAATCACACAAACAGTATGAAAGAAGGTTGTGCGCTTGCAGGGACACTTCACTCATTTGCATCTGCATCATCTGGTGAATGATGCAATTGCGAAGGCGTTTTTCTCTTGGGAAGGGGGCATTCATGGGATATATTCATATCTTGCACATTATTCATACAATCCATGTTTTCGCAAATGTCGTGTCTGAAGAGACAGATTATATACAACTGGCTGGGGTTCCAGGGCGTGTACAATGAGACAAATGGAGGAGTGGCACAGGCATCCTTGGGAGATGACTGATATTTATGGTTTACTTGTTTGTTATTGTGAGCATATTTGGAATAATACCCCATTACATCTTATCCTTGATTTACTGTGATACATGATCTTTCAACTCATCACGCATTACCAGTAGCCACTTTTTAACTGCAATTTAATATTTCGCCCTCCTGATGGTGCTGTATGGGAGACGGATATCAACATTTCAGTGAGTACTCCGTACAGCACGAGTGAACGAAAATAAGGACAAGAGTAAATAACGAACGGCATTCGCTCGACAAATACAAACAAGATGTAGAGCACATGGACTCCATGACCAAGTCCTTAATCAAAACAACCCAATCTCAAATAACGAACCAACAACTTCTCGAGCTTCAGAGCCGGTGCAAACCTCTACTCAACAGTGCCATAGGTTGCCTTGATCGTGCGTGTCACTCAAACATCACCTGTAGTGGATCTGTTTCCGTAAGCCTCCGTGGGGTCTTCACTGTCGCTGCTTTCGTGGCTTTAAGAATTCTCAGATGTAGAGCCATTCACTAATCGTGTCAGTCAACTCTCTTGTTCAACAGAGACGGGGTAGAACCTACAACTCAGAGCACCGATGTCAGTCGAAAGATCGTCTATGTGATCATTCACTGAACTCAAATGTCTTTGCTGTCGGTGCTCGCGAAACTCAATGAGCTTCGGGACAATGATACTGTGATACCAGTTAGGATCCCGAGAGAGCTCATCCCAATCCCAATGTCCCACGATTTCTGCTGCTTCGACTCTCCACAGGCAGACGTAGTGATTGCGGAGTTCATCATCGCTTATACAAGTGTATGGGTTCTTGACGCCGTAGTATTCGCTCTCGTCACCAAAACAGACAACCGGCCATCCTGCCTCGAGGCGAACGGTAGGGTCGATGACTGTTATGGTCTGATTTCCTCTTTTACATTTTCTGTTGTTGGCTATATCTGCGAGTGTTTGCCATGAAGAGGTAAAGGATATGTATGGCGTATCTTTCCATATACTGTGCGTGATATGCGTCTGCAATGAGGATTTACGGGACTCGAACGTATTTAGGGGCATCTCGCGGTCTCTGGCGTACATGTTTTCAGTCTCGGCATCTGGTTTACTTCCTGAGAAGTAGTCCCATGTCCTAAGAAGAGGAACATTGAGAGACTTGCCCCACAGAGCTTGGATAATGGGAGACCAGGAGTTCATAGGCTTTCCTGGCTCGAATATCATGCTCATTCTGTGAGAAGGATTCAGGAGGCCAGAAACAACGGGAGAGAATTTGTATGACAGAGTTGGTGTTTGTAACAGTTGGGGCTGTAGGCTGGCCATCTTGAGGTATGTATATGCAAAGACAAATGATGTTTTCTTGACTAGTAGACCGAGTACTCAGGTATGAATAAGATAGTATGTCATTTTCATCTGAGTAGAGCCCTGAAGTCGTGACGAGTTTAAATACTCCAATGTCGAGGTCTCCTTCTTGCCGAACACGCCATTCAATAGGCAGCAAGGCATTCATTTCACGCTTGAAGGCATTCCATGAAATTCTGCAAAAGTTGGTTTACCTCTTGGTATTGATCAGGATGGTCGGCCTCCAACCTTGACATTCTGCCCAACTGCTGTGTTGTATGTGGCTGAGCAGGCTGGGCCATCGAAGCGGCCGGGCAGAGAAGCCTGCTGTTAGGACCAACATACAAGGCTCCAATGAGATACTGAAATTTTTGTATTCATTACAACAATGTCAATAAATATCTGCAATTTCCTGCTTGGAATTGATAGCTGTCGTTCGAGACCGGATGACGTACAGAAAAAGTTACAACTGATCAGAAATTTCCATTTGCTCCAGGGCATGGAGAGTTGCGTGAACTACTTCATCATTCCAGCTCCTATGAGATTGAATTCTAAAAATGACCTACTCGGTGTGTTTATACGTATAAAACGTTAGTGTGTATAGGGCATCTCTCAAGTTGACGACTTTAGCAAGGCTGTCGCCAAAAGGTATCAGAGAACCCCTGAAAGCCGATGACGCGATGTTAGAAGCAGAAGAAGAGGTTGGAAGAATAAAAGATGATTGAACACAAGGGACGAAGAGAATACTGTCTGTCCGAAGTGGAAATTGTCGAAAAGTCTATGACCACGTCACAGCTGCATGACATATTTCATACAGTGGGCATGCACAAGTTTGAATCATCTTGCAGGCTACCTCAATTCCGGATTATTGAATTAGAATAGAGATGGCTCCAGTAAGAGATTGCATGATATATGTAACACTCTGTAGCAATGCGAGATAAACAAAGATAGTCTACGATAATCAATATAAGCCCATAGAAACGCCTCAGCTGTGCCACCGCAATCGTCCTTGACCTGTAAGGTTTATATCTTATTTTCGCCCAGGGAGAATAGCCCAGCTCTTGAGGAATATCTCAGAACAATCTCCGCATCGGTCTTGGCCGTGTTACCACCCGCCTCCTCTTGTAATGCGGTCTCTGGGGCCACTATCTCCTCTGGTGATGCCGGACTCAGCAATTGCCCATTATTCTTGAATAGGGGCACAAAATACCTTCTGCTTGGCGTCCGCTTCTGTCCTTTATTGCTGTTGTGGTTGAAGGCCACTGGGGGAGGCTTCACTACCTTGGAGATGGGCAGTGGAGGACGAGTGAACTCCATCTTGTCCGGGGGAGGACTGAACTTGGTTGTGGTTAGGGCCACGGGTTGCATTACATCATGAAGCAGGTTCCTACCAAGGGTACTCATCGTACAATTGGATGGCGTGCGATCTCGAGGGTTGTGGGGAGAGATGCACTCTTCATCATATGACTCTGGCATAGGTGGGAGGGGACCTCCTAGCAGAGGGCTCTCTGGTGGCATGTTCTGTGGCAGGGGGTTTTGCTGCAACGGGATCCGAGGTAAAGGACCCTGAGGCATAAAACTCTGAGAAAAGGGTATGTTTGGCAACCGTGGCGATGGCAAAGGTGTCGTTGATCCCAAAGGCACGACTCCCAACATCTGGGCAGCTTTCGGCGGCATCGTCGTTGGTGGCATCGGTCGAGCTGAGGCCATCCCTATCTGAGCAGCACTAATGTCATTTCCAAAAGATCGTTGAGAATACATAGAATCTGAGTCGGGAACTGACATTCGATGGTTGAATGTGTGGCGCCACGACGCAAGAGCCCAATTGTCAGATGTTGTTTCTGTCTTCGAGTTCTTTGTTAGCCATAATGCTGTAGTGTCGGCCTGTCCACCACGCTGTCGTCGACGAACGATGTATTGCTTGTAGATAAGCATACCAAAGAACACTGTAGCCCCGAGGATTATACCAGCGGCAACAGTCCCTCCAATAACAGCCCCCTTCTCAGCTCCTGTGGTTGTGCGTTTGTTCGAGTCGTCTCGTGAGTCTTGGTCCTTTGCGTTCAGACTTTCGGAGAATTTCGAGCTTTCTAGCATGTGGTTTTCCAGTGAGTTGACCTTTTCTTTACTCAAATCTGATTCTCCTGTTTTGATCGGTCTTGCTTCTGTATGGTGAGCAACCAGGGCCGCCAACAGATACGTTGGTAGTTGTATCCAATAATCCATCGTGGCTACGGCAATTGTGTGTTTTATCGTCGTGTCTCGAAGCATTCCTGGAATATCTGAACCTCGGGGTTCATCCACCTATAAACCACTGGCAGACTATTGCATCTTCGAGGCTTTTCGTTTCGAATGCTGAAAGCATTCAAAGAATAGCATTATCTCGGTCGAGTCGACAAAGGACCCTGAATCAGGCTGTCTCGAGAAGTCATCTCGAGGCCGCTTTGTTATATCATCGTGCGACATGGTTCGTTCGTATCGTACTAGAACATCGAGCCGTTTTGGTCATCTCTCAAAGAACCCCAGCTCAACATCGTGTCTGATATCCTGAGCGACATCGTTGAACAAAGAATCCTGAGTAATAATAGTCTTCAACAAAGAATGGCCGCGATCAGCATCCTATAAGCATAGACCTCTCGCTACGCGGGAGGGACATTGAAGGTTCATAGTTTCTTTGACTATGAAAATAGAAAACAAGCACGAGTCCTTCATGTATTTTGTCTTCATTCGAGTGACAAAGCAGCAGCACGCGACACATTTATGGCCACAGTATCACAGATATGCAGGGCGAGGGCGTTGAGATAAGGTTACAGACAGTAACAGCCCTGGGTTGATGTGCGGCCGTTTCTTCTGCAATGCGCATAGTGTATTTCTTGGATCTCCGGACTGATAAAACACACAGCACAGCCATACACCGGTTGTGATTGGGAGCCCAGCTATCTAATCTTGTGCCCGCGATTCCTCGAGGACTTTTGAAAGCGACGAGGGGGCTGATAGCCAAGTAGGAATGCATAGATGACTCGCATTTGAGCCGTGCAAGAGATAACAAAACACATAAAGTCTCGGCAACCCCAGCTTGTCAAGGAACTAACGCAGACTTCCTGTAGTTGTTCCCCACGAGACCGTTGGCATCAACCTTCGTCAGGTAGTCCGGGGTTGGCCATAGGGTTTCACGCACGACAAAGGCTCGACTATAACATTCAGGCAATTGACTCGCGTTTCTCACGTCTCAATGACCATGGCACCAAGGCTCACGGACTCGGCGACCAACCCCCGCCTGATGATAATTGTCCTTGGGTGCCAAGGGCAGGTGAGCAGCGGACAGGCCTCTCAAGGCCGGAGATGACATGGTCTCGTCCGGGAGTATCGAACTTTGGTATGCTTGACTCCTTGACCTCGACCCCAACCCAAGACCCCCCACCTTGCGGCAAAGCAATACTCTACGGAGTTGATTTCCAGGTCCCAAGTCATATCCTGCTTGTCCCCGGATGCAAGGAAGCAAGATCCGGATGTCGGAGGCTCAAAAGGTGAAATCGCACCGAGACAGCTTGCCTTTCATCCTTGAAATTGTTTATGTTGATAGGCGTGCCGCCGAGGGATTTGACCGAGGCTAGAGAAGTATCATGCCGGTAGCAAAAATGGCCCATGACAGGCTTACTGCCTCTTTTCCTTGTTGGTCTTTGCCGCTCAAAGGCATCTCACATGTTGATTTGCGGGCTAGGTGAGCGCTGCGGGCGTTGAAGCGGCGCTGAGAGATCTGATCGGTCAATCCACTTCCTAATGCCTGGGGGACACAAGCAGGCGTGACATATTAATATCTGTCTCTATCTTTGGGCCCACCGCGACAGTGGGGCAACACTCCGGTCTGCTGTGCGAGATCCGACCCAGAGCCAAGAGTTTCACCTCCAAATTCTATGTATGTATTGCTTCCACGGGAACCGGCTTGCCTCTTAAAGTCCTCCCGGGCCTCTGATCCCTGAACAGCCACGCTGACAGCCTGAAAGGCGTGTGGGGTAGTCCCAAGTATAGGTAATATTCATCGTGCTTTGCTTCGTTTCCACTGCTGTCCTTGACTTGCATCAACATATGCTTCTTTTTGATGCCAGAAAGCGGAGAAGTGCACATGAATTGACTCTCAAGGGCTGTCAAGATCAACTGAGCACCTGACGGAAACACTTTCCCGGCATAACTCCCCAGATGTCCCTCACCTTTGCCAGGGCAAACAGGGGCTAGATCGACTAGTCATTCTGGATGTTGTTGCAAGTCCAAGTCCAAGTCCAAATCCAAGTCCAAACCTGAGTGTCGGACTGTCGGCTTGCTTGTCATGTAGACAAAGCTGCCTGAGGCGGCCATTTGTCCATGTCATATTGTTACTGCATACACCTAGGACTGAGGTGGTCTCCATCCTGTACAACATCTTTTCGAGTCTGGGATGTTTGTTTTCCCGGATTTGCAGTCCAAAATCACTAGTTCTGTATCCGTGGTTAACTGATCAGTGGATATATTGAACAGATACAGGCTAATAGAGCCTGAATCCACTCTGTCATTGTAATAGTCCCGTAAAGTAGTATCCGTACTCAAACTCCCATGGATGATTGAGCCGCTGACACCATGCTCGGTTGTTTAGCGCAGCATTTTGAATCATCTGCGGGCGCAACGACGACACGAGCCTGTCATAGCCCAGTTGTTGCAAGCCATCAACAGGAACGAGGCCCTAACAGATGACCAGGGCTGCCCTTCGCCCATGCCTCTAGCCTCTGGCTCCCGGCCCGAGGACTGTCTGCAAAATGGAATTCGTTTTCGGTCTTATTTTTTTATGGTTGGTATATTTCGAATAGATCACCTACTATGAGAGCTTAATTTGCTGCTCAAAGCTTCTCAGCTAGTCATCGGTATTTGGGTCCCATCTATCCAACATATTTCGGTCTGTTCTCAGCATGATGCTATGGTGCGACAAAGCTGGCTCTTTAGGGGATCTAGGTTATTAGCAACAGCAATCAATAAACCTGGTGGCATATGTCATACGTTCTTAACTCTTCTCTTGTTGATGAGAATGGGAGAAGCCGGAACAATAATGCCTGGTGCCTAAGTGCCACTAGCAGGCCCCCTTAGCTCGCCCGTCAACACCCCCGCGGGTCGTGGGCAACAAGTGGGGGTTTAATGCAAGTGCTGTGAGTGAGAGTTGCACTCCACCAAAATCTTCACACTCTGCTCATTGTCTCGAACCGTCCAACATCGTCATGCAGCTCGCCCGGGATGTACACACATGCGGCTAAAATAAGCATCTGTATGACCAGGGGCCGCTTTCGTGTACCTCTGTCGGCTAATGCATGCGTTGAACGATTGATTCATCTAATGGGAATCGAAATCATTAGACATCATCTCGGAGTTGTGGCAGATGAAAGCCAAAGGGTAGTGTTGCTCCTACCGTCCCACACCCCGTCGCATACTAGCAGATTTCAGAAGCAAAAATGAAATTCAGAGTGCAGGATGCCTGTCTCCGAACCGTTCGACGGAGTACCAGGCTGAACTGGGCAGTGTCAGACTTGATTGGTAAGAAAATGGTATGCTGTATAAGAGCCATGCCATCTCATACGCTATCAAATTTCCAGTTTGGACAGTTGACAATAATGTATTCCCATGCCGTGTTGATGTAAGAGAGGTGACGTCGATATCTGGCTTTGCTTTCAAGAGAAGGGGTACAAACGACGCAACGACCCCAGAGTTCTCCGCCTAATAATGGCGATATTACAGCGGAGCTGGGCTTGTGCTCAATTCCCCAGCTCTGTTCTCCATCTCTTGTATTCCCCAAGTCTACCTTGTGGGAGCATTACATTAAGTTTCTATATCAAAGACTCAAACTTAATAAGCTTGGGGCTATAACCTCGTTCGTATATTCTCCAATACTCGACCGCCTACTCCGATATATCGATGATGCGGCTGATAAAGAGTTGGATTTTGCCGGTGCAGCCTCTCCGTCTGTGGAGTTCCGGCAAAGGGCTGTACATATTTGGAAGCCTAGGAAACTTGACCAAGGCGAAACACTCTGTCTGTTTCGTCGAGACTGGCACACAAAACCATCAGCGTATTCTGTATCGAATAACATGCGACCAGGTACCCTGAAAATCGTCATATTGGGCTGGATATGTGGCGTTCGGCCAGATGGCTCCACCATCTAAGTCACCTTGGGATATGCCAGGGCGACCCTTAGTTCAAGCTTATGCACGGTCGTGGGTCTTGTGGTTTGATCAAGGGTTCTAAGATGTATTCAAGCATCTCATTCCCGATGTCCATATTCATTTCTGAAGTTGACTCGGAAAATGGGAGGCAGCGGCGCAGCAACCTGCCGTGGACTTGAAAGTCAAGACGTTCGGCGAACGATTGATGATATGAGAACCCCACCGAGCAGGCCAAAGGGCTGGAGTCGCAAAATATATTTGGTTGTTCGTATGCACAGCAGTCGAGAGGACCGAGAACTAGGACTATATCGCACTGGGGTTGAGGGTTCGCCGATACAAAGGCCCAGGCAACAATGTCCAGAATAAACTTCAAACAGAGGTAACGGGCGCCATGACTCGAATTTTGCTTCGATGGGCTCGAAGAGAAGAGAACTGATGTAGAGTGGCAAGTCATACTTGGCCGTTGACGGACAGCTAATATAGTAGCCAGGTGCCGTGTTGCGAGAACGGTTATGCTTGTGGCGGCTAACTGAACCTCCAGGCATGCCATGTGCAGTAGGGACCAACGCGGCGGCATAGATCGCGCCTTGTCGATAGTCTATCCGCTTGACTGGTGCCGTTTCTGGGTCGGACGTGCCTAGCGCCCTTCATGCTTCCAGTCCCTCAGTGCCTTTCCCTTACGCCCTGAGCGTGCGGTCTTTTCCCGGACAATGGTGAGCGGCCAGTCATGACTCTGATGTTTGTCATCCCATCCCTTCTCATGAGTCTTTGCTGCTTATTTTGGTATATGTGGTTGATCAGCATCCACGAGTAGTCGATAGCTTCCAGCTACATAGTAACAATAGGCACTTGGTGGTCTGTAGAAATGTTGTACCTAACAAGAAAGACGAGAGGCGGGTTCCGCACTTTCCCGACATTGGGTACTTGGGTTGGTTTGGAAGGCACTATGCCGTTTGACTGCAAGTCGCATCCGTGCTCGGAGGAAGTTAAGGTATGAGGGAAAAACATTGATGAGAGTTTCGCCGAGCTCGCTCAGACAGACAAATAGATGTTCAGGGTCGCAATAAAAAGTAGACAAGGTTTCATACGATTATGAGACATGTTGATTTATCTTGGAGTAAGTGCAGTGCATCATTATGACTATCGGTGCAGCGAGGTATCGTTATGAGTATATCAGAACGGAATCGACGACTGTCTGATCCAATATCACAATTGAAACTCTCGGAGCTGGGACGAGACGACGCTCATCTATCACTCACAAGATTTCGGACCAAGAGCACATGAAAATCCCTGGCATACGTATGTACATACGGGAAATGGGCCCAGACCCTTGGAATTTGGAGCACTTGTCCGTCGACTATAGCTCTGACTGGGGCGCAAACACAAGCAATGGGTCTACTCCGTCTATCCGTTCTTACGGATGGAACGTGGAGGCCCGGTTATGGAAATCGGTAGTGCAACGCTGAATCCACCAGCAAGTGAGTGCTGTGGTGAACTTGAAAGGCCTCGGAGCGATATGTAAGACACGGCCGTTTTAGACCAGATGAGAGAAAAGCTAAGGCGACTTTCGTATAAAATATAGCTGTATTTTATCTAATTCTCACTTTTCCTCCTGGACCAAGACAGTCGGATTTTCTGACACCGATATAATTGCGACTCTCCCTTCTCCTCTTGGGAGTGACTCTTTGGGACAAGCAAAACGCGCATCCAGCTCCGGGCTTCATAGTTCATCTTTGTCGATTCGGGCCTAAGTATTGTGGCGGGATCCGCTGCGATGGGTACCCGTCCAGGCCATCTCGCCCATCCTTGACGAATGGCCTGTCTCTAATAAATTCAGGTTAACGAATCTCTGGGCTACCAGGCTGATTCGGGGGTCGATGTGCGATGCACCATGACCGCTGAGACTGAGACTAGGATTGCGCGTGGGGCACTAACACTTGCTGCGCGGAAATAAACGAACCAGTCATGTTTGTTGTTCCATCCATCTTCTTTTCCCTCCCATGATTGAATTGTCGTCCTTGTAGGCTTCACATTCGACTCGACTCGACTCAAACAATACAACTTTCAAAACCCTCCGCATCCCGTCCCCCTCCACACCTTTCATTTATTCCTGGTCTCCTCGTCATCTTGCCTACCTGTCTTTGCATCCTACATACACATCACATCCTGCCTACATCTCGCCAGCATAACATAACATAACATAACGCACGTTTCCATTCTCGACCGTTTCTCGTACATTACATCAAGCAAAAGCAGCAACCATCTCGCTCATCCATTCAATCTCCCTCCTCCGTCCTCCAACGCCCGCTCGCTCGCTCACCCGCTCTACCGTGCTCAAGCTCGGGTGTCCACTGAAGCCCCCGGAGACTCCCCCGAAAACAAGCACCCCACCCGACCGGAACCTGGTGTATCCCAGTCAGGTCTGAGGTGGCTGCTTTTGGGTGTGATGAAGTGGTTGCCCTGATCTCAGCGAGGTTGGACTCTTTTTTTTTATTACAGGGCTCTTCTGCTCTTGGACTCTCAGCTACAGGTACCTCCACAACCTACCTATAGTAAGTTCAGCGGCATCTGCTCTGCTTGCAGCTGCAGCAGTGCAACCCACACCCGAGCTTTCTCACACCCTCACTAAAGCCACTACGTGGGGGGCCCTTCTCTTCGCCGTCACCTCAGCCTCTCGCTCTTATTCACCCTGTCATTCATACTCTCTTCCTCTTTCACACGCTCTGTAGTCCGTCCACTTTCGCACTACAACAAGCCTCCCAATACCCATGAGCACATCTGTCTCAATCGCAAACTCAAGTCCTATTCTAACCATGAACCCAACAATAACAGAGCACGACTTTCGTTTTCCTAGACGACCAAGTGCATGGACTACCACCACTACTTACCACGCTCCCACTCAACGCAGCGGCCAGTCGAGCCACAACCCAAATTCTCGTGACCCCTCGGCCAGCTTCAAAGAGCACAAGACTGACATGGCCGGCACTTACTCCCTTGCCAGGCAAGGCCTGGGCGGTACTGCTTTGTTTCCATTCCTCCAGAATGGCCTCGCCGATTCCGATCGCAATGTCGACAGGATGCAGCAGGACGATCCGCTTGCAACTCAGGTCTGGAAGTTCTTTGCGAGGACTAAGCAGCAACTACCCAGCCAGCACCGCATGGAGAATTTGACTTGGCGCATGATGGCTCTTGGTATGCGCAAGCACAAGGAAGAGCAGCAGCAGCGACAGGACGAGGCAGATGCCCAACGCAAGAGGAACATGGAGGCCAATAACAGGTACGTAATTTGCCATTTGTACTCGGATCACTATCAGCGATTCTTATGGCGTGCCCTTGCCTTTTTGCCCATGACGTGCTGACCAGGGCTTTAAAGGCTTACACGCCCAATGATGCAAAACTCTCCCAGCGGCATTGCACAGCTTCGAAAGTCTTCTGAGAACATGGCTCAGCCCGATGCCATGAATCTCGACGATTTCATCTTTTCCGACAACTCTGCTTCGCCTGTCACCTTTGCGTCCCCACAGGGTGATAGAATGGCCGACGACAGGTCCGGCAATTCAATGGCTTCGGCCATTCCTATCAAATCCCGCAAGGAGCAATCGGCCCAGGGCTTCGTCCCACAATCCGTCCCTGTCCAGCCGATTCACCAGGTCACTCAGGGCAATGAGTTCAACTACGTAAACCGTCATCTTCGGAAAACCAGCATTGACGACCGACGAGTGAGTGATTCCCCCATGACCCCTCTTTTTCGTGTGACTGGTTGCGCTTTGGCTCATGTTCTTGGGATTTCACATGTGATAGCACGCTTTTTTTTTTCTTTTTCGCGCGGCTGCTAACCTTCGTAAACAGACTCGAAAACGCCCCGCTGATTTCTCCCCCCAAGTCCCGGCTGTCAACAGCACTGTTGCGCAGACTGACCTTGATCTTGATTCCGAGCTTCATGACTATTCTTTGGATCAAACCAACCAGACCAACGTAACTCAGCAGCCTAATGGCAACGGTGTCCCATTCGGGCTCGACACCTATATGGAAAACGATTCCATTAACAACAATAATGGAAACTTCCAGCAGAACTTCTCCTTTTCTCCTTCCACCTCACCTTTGATACCCCATGGCCCCTTCAGTGGCATGTACCACAATTCATCCATTCCCTCGGCATCTGCAAACAACAATAACAACGACTTTTACTCACCCCCAGCGTCGGCGTTCCCGTCGAATGTTTCAACTCCGCATCCAGTGCCTGAACAAGAGGGATTCTATTTCGGTTCTCAGGATGCGCGAGCTCAACGACCACAAGGCTTTCAGCAAAGTATTGGAAGTATGCTTAGCCAGCAATTCATGTACGGCGGGCCCAACGGCAACAGCAGCAGCACCATGTTCTCTGCTCCTGGAACTGGTTCAGAGTCTATGTCTGCATACAGCACTGCTCCCAGCTCATTTGGGCATATCGATCCTTCCCAGGTGTTCCACGGTGATCAGCCAGTCACCTCACCTACGATGCAGATGCAACAAGATAACATGTTCTCTTTTGGGGCTGATTCTGATGATGAGGATAATAATGCATTTGCTGATCGTAATGTATCGATGCAAAAAGACATGTCTTCATCGCTCGATGAATCTGGATCCATGGGCTGGGACGCGAGTTTGCCAGGCCAATTTAGCACACAGGCTGCCCGGTTCCCTGGTGGACCAACTCGCAAGCAGGTGACGATCGGGGGAGCAACGACTGATTTTGTTGAAAGCAACGGAGATTGGGAGTCGAACGGTCTGGAGCGATCGCAGTCGCAGTCGTTCAGGGCAGGAAATATGAGGAGACATCATCCCAAATTGCCACGAAATGCATCTACCCCAGTGCATTTTGCCGGGCAACAAAATGGGTTTGATCAACTCGCACAGTCAATGCACAGCTCTCCTGCTGGCGACGCCAATGGAGGCATGTCGGGATTTTCATCTGTCGCTCCAAGCAGACCATCGTCGCCCCCTCTATCGAAGCAGGGATCAACGACAAATCTGCAGGCAGCCGGGGGTAACGGCCAAGATGGAAATGCTCCGACCACGTGCACGAACTGTTTCACGCAGACGACGCCTTTGTGGAGGCGAAATCCTGAAGGCCAGCCACTGTGTAACGCTTGTGGTCTATTTCTCAAATTACACGGTGTTGTGAGACCTTTAAGCTTGAAGACCGACGTTATCAAGAAGCGCAATCGTGGCTCTGGAACCAACGTACCGGTAGGAGGAAGCAGTACCAGGACTAAGAAGACCGCAAGTGCGTTGAACTCTCGCAAGAACTCAACCTTGTCGATGTCTACTGCTGCAGCAAATAGTGCCAACCCGACCCCGAAGGCAACGACTCCTCCCGCTCCCAGTCAACCTACGAGCAACAAAGATATGGAAAGCCCTGTTAGTGGTACTACATCAGGCACAAACACCGCTGGAAGCACACCCAACAGCCACGTCGCTGGTCCAGGTCCCCCCTCTAGCTCTATGGGCGGTAAGGGAGTTGTTCCTATCGCCGCTGCCCCTCCCAAAACCAGCCCTGGGCCTGGTGCATCCTCGATGTCTATGCAGCGACCTTCTACTGCTTCTTCAAAACGACAGCGCCGTCATAGTAAGAGCATTGGGGGAGATGTGCCAATTTCTATGGATATCGACAGCCCAGATTCGACTGGTTCTATTGATGCTCCGCGCCCCTTTGGCTCATCTGCCGGGGTATCTAGCCTGCCTGGTGGTATGTCTGCCAGTAGCTTCAGCCTCAATCAGCGACCTAGCACGCTGGGATCAGCCACAGGCATGATCAGCATGTCTGGAGGACAGACAAGCTCGCTGATCGGAAGTTCCGCCGGTCCACAAGAATGGGAGTGGTTGACCATGAGTCTTTAGTTACGAGGGCAAACAAATGTACAAATGCATGGATAACAAAATCCGCTGTTCAAACGACAGAGGTGACAACAGACGTGGGGCGTTTCGAAGCTTGATCTGCTGGGACATATGTTATACCAACTACAACATTTGACGAGATGGGAATGATTTCGAGGCGTTTTTAGATGGAGGCGTTTGCTTATAATGTTACGAGACGATGAAATGATACCTTACTTGGATACATGCCAGTTGGCGAATTATGTCGCTTACGGTTTTATCAGAGTTTTATTTGGAGAATGGCATTGGCGTCATACTGTTATTGCTGGGCACTCATGCGTATGCCACAGGCTCCATGATGGGTGGATGGTCAAATATCACGATATTTATTCCCATACCAACACGACTAATGTGTTCTCGGAAGACCCGAAGGACGAACATAGGGGTGGCTTATCTATTACTTGAATGGCCAGGTATGCTCAGTATGTTATCGGTTCTAAAGCAAGTTCGATGGCTGGAACGGGCCATATATACTATTGAAAGAGATGCATGATACCATTTGAAAGCTTATACACACTCGTTTCCATGGCTGCAATATCTGCAGCATCTTGCGATTGATTGTTCTCTCTGGCTCACCCATCTATCGTCCAGCAGTCGTGCAGTAGTAGTCTCTATAGCCTGCTAATCTTGTAACTGGCTCAAGCTTTAGTATGAATGACCATTTTTTCTACAACACAAAGTACGTCGTATGTCTTGGGTTGCCTCGCTTGTAACTCTTGCACCGAACTATGATATCAGTGTGGAGGTATTCCGATCAGTCTATCCACGGTGGTGCGTCTCTTGACCTGGATACATGCTCTTATGCAAAGCCTCTATGAATTCATTCGAGAACTCCAACATGATAGTATTGATCCTTTTACGTTTGCTTTCTCCACCCTACTATTATGCTTCCCAAGAAGGGGGACACAACAGTCATGTTCTCGAAAAATACATACACAGCCGCACTATTCCCGAAAGCATAGCAACACTTAGACTCCTTACCACTAGACCTCATACATAAACCTAGTCCTTGTAAAACTCCTGCCTGCCTAATGAAGAGCCAAAAGACAAACTGCAGAAACCTGCAGTGCCGCAAACGTGATCAAAAGTGGTAATACAGCATCAAAAAAGAAAAGAAGAGAGACGCGAGGACAGAGGTAAGGCAGCTGTCGCATCAGAAGAGGGCTTTTCCTCTGTTGACAAAGCCACGCCAGCCCACAACTCTCTGGGAAATTTGAGGCTCGCCCTAGAACATCGTCCCGAATGTCTCATCAGTGGGAATGCGCTTTCGTGGGCTTCCGCCATCCTCTGTGGCAGGCTTGCGATGCCTGAACGTAAAACCGACAAAGAGACTCTTGCTCATTGGATCTTCACGTTCAGCCATGGTCTCTAGAGCTTGTTGCTTGTCGTGGACCTCCTTGTACTTGGCCATGTCAGCTTCATTGGTAAAGTCGTCAAAGTAACCAGCATCAGTTTCCGAATCCAGCTCGGGAACAAATGGCGCACGGGTCTGTCGAAGGACATCCCATTCAACTTCGGCAAAATACTGGTGAGCATAAATATCCTTAATATTCGAGAATCGTCTTGAACGGGAATTGATGCATCTATGCAATAATCAGCTCATGTTCACGGGCCCAATAATAATAAGGTTCCCCAGATTCACTTACGTGCAGATAAAGTTCCAAGTTCGGTTGCTCAAGAAATAGTTGGGATCCTCCCATACAGGCCTCTTGAGCACCTCCTTCCAGTGCTTCAGATTGCGCCACGTCTCGTCAGGAGTAGCGCCCGCGAATGGGGGAAACCCAGTGAGGGCTTCAAATAGCATGCAACCCAAACTCCAGTAGTCCACTGTGAAGTCGTATTGCTCCCCTCTAAGGACCTCTGGGGCCATATAATCGGGCGATCCCACGATCGACTTGGCATAGTTGACGTCGTTATCGCGCATTGTCCGGTAGCTCTCTCGACGCTCAGCCACGGTTCGCTGATCCATGGGCTTGCCAAATGGAACTGAACTCTCGGACGCTTTTTCTAGTTTCACACGCATCGACTCGATCTTGGATGGAGCGAGAACGCCAGCTGCAAGGCCGAAATCAGTCAACTTGATGTGGCCTGTCGAATCGACAAGGAAGTTCTCTGGCTTGAGATCTCGGTGAATATAGCCTAACTGGTGCAGGGCATCGACGGAGCAAAACATCTCAGCAATGTAGAAGCGAGCGTGGCGGTTGGACAGCACACCTGTGTTGTTAAGCAAAGTGCGGAAGTCACCTCCAGGCACATACTCCATCGCCAGATAGATACTCTTTTCGTCCTGGAAAGAGTAGAGGAGTCTAACAAGCCACTCGCTCTGGGCGGTGGTAAGAATATCTCTTTCGGTCAAAACATGGCGGACTTCATCGAGCTTGAATAGTAGTTTCTTGCTCATGACCTTGAGGGCGCAAACTTCGCGGGTGTCCTTCTTCTGAGCCAGGAAGACTTGACCATAGCCACCTTGACCAACTTGCGTCAGGATTTGGAAGTCACCGTGTCGAAGTCGTACTCGACGCTTGCGGAGGTTCGCACGCTCTCGTCCGGCATACTTGGACCACATTTGGTTATGTGTCTGCTCATCGGTCTCTGGAGGCGGGGGGTATTCGTTTTTGAAGGCTGTTAATCGGTTCTGTCGAGAGCCAACGTATGTGAGAAGGTCAAAATAATAGTCTAGGAAATCTAGCAGGTGTTAGGCTGATACTTGAACAAAAAGAGCGATACATACAAAGTTGTGTAACATTGACCATTCGCTTAACATTGGGCTTCTGGAGAATCTCGCGCTCTTCTGCTGTCAACCCTCGAGCTGTGTTGAATCTCTTGGTCGCAGGTGTAGTAGGTCGGTCTCTGTGCTCGTAGAGCTGCTGACGAGACACGGCAGCATGGCTGTGCTGATGGTGACTATCGGCGGCACCCGGCCTAGAGGGAGGGGGTGTGTTTTCCTGGCCTTGCTTTTTAGGACTTGCTGGCCGCGCCTTGTGAACGACACTTTCATCAACGTTGGCACTGGACTCGTCGAAAGGCTGGATCTTGGTCTTGTTAGGTGATAACGGGGTCACGACACTCTGGGGGCGGCCCAGTTTCAGTGGTGGCTCGATAGTGGGAGGGTTGAGAGTCAGGGCGTTTTCGAAGGCGGAAGGAAGATCATGCGAGCCGGGTGGGTTGGTCTTCTTGCTTGGGCTACCTTGAGGCGTACTCATGGGGTTGAGGAAGTTGTCCGTTCTGGCGGAGGGAGTAGCAGGCGTCGCGGGTGTAGCAGGCGTTGCAGGTCGCGAGCCGTTGTTGTCGCCAACAGTGGCGGTTCCTTTGCCAGGAAAGAAGCTGGACATGAAACTAGCCATAGTAAATTGTCTTCCCTAAGCAGTGCCTGCTCGATTCAGATAGATGATAGGGAGAAGCGCTCGTGAGCGTGTGGTGGGGATATTTGGTTGTCGCAATGCGAGTTGGGGTTGGAGTCGAGGGGTAGTGGCAGTGGTAGTGGGCTTGGCCTGGTCGGCTTGTTTTGGGCAGCAGACGGGTAGTGGGGAAACACTAGGTAAGTTGACAGATAAGAAGAGCAGTCAATAAACACTGAACTGGCAGTGGCTGAAAATAGAAGAATAATACGGATCAGAGAAGTATTTTATGACAATGTGATACGGGGCAAACCAAGGCAAAGAAATTGGTGTCAATAAAGAAGAGCACTAAGAAAGCGCGATGCAGAATATGCCTGATGGATGGGCAAGAAGCTTGATAAAGCGGTAGATCAATATGGAGCCAAAATCGGGCAGATCGATCAACAATGGAGGATCCAGGGTTGGAGCAGCAACAATCGAGCTAAATTTAGCGGGTCAGAACACCCAGCCACAGGCAATTCTAGGGTAGGCACATAGGCTAGCTTCCACAATAACATATCGTATAGACCTATAGCAATACAGTAGAATGAAACATACATTTCTTGACGTGCTGGTTTTGATAAGCGTTTGTGTACACAAAGCGCTTCTTATACCACCTGCGGTACAACCAGGGTATAGTAGCGAGTGTGGCTGTTTGCGGGGTGGCTCAAAGTATATTTGTGCTAATAACAACAACACAGCGGCTTAGTTTATAAACTGCTAGTATAGTGATGAATTTGATGTAGAAATATAGTCCCAAACAGTTGCTCGGAAATTGATTGCTAAATACCCTCACTTTGCTAAACTGATACATAGGACCCGACAGCACAACCTATAGGTCATATCATGCTACACGGTTTCAAGGTGCCTGAGTAAAGAGCTAACACTAATAAGTCCCCAGGTAAGTCCAAAGTATCGAGTGCTGGTGGGACGAATCCTAACAAGGGAAGTAATTGTGACTTTGTGGCGTCGAAGAGCTTGGGAAGATCTGATGCTGTTGTACGGCAGTGAGAAGAATGATAGGGAAAACACATCCTGGCCGGTGACTTTTTCAAATTTCAAAAGCCTTCATATAGTTAGTAGTTATGATTTTTAGTTGTGAAATCACACCAGCCACTCGTGCGAAAGAGAATGCTATATAATGAAAATCAAATCTAATGCCATCTACTTGTTGTAGAGAACGCTCACACTTGTGCTCAGTTCAGAATTATAGTTTTCTGAACCGGTATGGAGGTTACAGTTCAGTGAAAATAATGAGATCAAGCGGTTCGAAGCGAGCTGTCATAGAACCAAAAACTCCTTCGCCGCTCTCAAGGTCATGGTTAATCAGAAAATCATGATAGGCTAAGCCAAGTTTGCGATTTCATACGAGAGTCCACAACTTGTTCTGTTCTACTGCTCGGTTTTTACCCAATGACTAGTCCAGATATGGCCACAGAGACCATTATTACATACAGCCTGAAGATGCTTCCGCAATAAACTCGTAAGGCTCTACAACTTATGAAATAACCAAGGCAAAAGTGGTGGCACTAGGAGTCGAGTCTTGGATGGTACCCAATTCGCAGACCAACTCAAACGACTGGCTCATATGAATTCAAGTTTATCCAAATTCGAAAGAGAGGATCGTATGATACGATCTCTTTCCTTTCTTTACGACGTTATGATGTTGGGGTCATTTGCAGGAATGGTCCGGTTTCAACCGGCCAGGACTAGGATCTAATCTTATCAATCTACGACTTGGTCAGAGCGTCGCATCATCATGGGATCAGTCCCCTCGGCTTAGCGCGGTCAACTTCCGCTGCAATCACTAGCAAAGGCATGACGCCGCTCTCATCTTGCCCACCATTACATTGTTTCCCCTCCCTTTTCTCTACTTCTTTGTCCCCATCCAACACATTGCGAAAATCTTATCGAGACGTCCACTTCCACTGAGGCACGCAGTTTTGTATGTTCTGATAACGTCCTTGGTCTACCTACATCATGAAGTTCTCTCACGCCGTCGCCGGCTTTGCTGCCACGGCGCATGCTTTCGTCCCCGCATCCAACATCTTCGGCGACAACGATGACGCAGACACCAACGCTCCCCATAGGATTCCAACGGTCCGCGAGTCCGTCGTCATGGCGCGTCGCATCCTTGCCCTTACCAAGCTCGCGACTCTCTCGACCGTTTTCCCATCTGGCCACTCCGATAGGGCCCCCGAGATCGAAGAGAACCGCCCCGCTGGCCTCGAAGGAGTGCCTATTGGCATGATGGATTATGTAGCAGACTGCGAGGATGATGGCAACCCTACCATTCTCGAAATCAAGATCGCAACAACGTTCAGGAACGTTCGTGCGGGATCAAACCTTACCCTTTCCATGAACTGGGTCCCTCCATACCCGCCTGCTAAGCGCATCTCTCTGATTTCTCGACTGTCGGCCTATATCCCATTTCTTCCCAGCTACGATTACAATAGCCGCCAGGAGGAGTCTTCGGCGCCGGACACCGTTCCGTACTCGGCGGCCAACCTACCCAGGTTCGCCCTCTTTGGCTATCTCGAGCCCATCGAAACTACACCTGTATCAGCCATAAAGCTCGCAGCATGCTTCACCCGCAAGCATCAGGACGCCAAATACTGGTTGCCGGGGAACATGATCCACAAGAGCTCTTGGTCGCGTCTGGTCGTTACCAAGATCTACTGGGTCGGCGGCTTTGGAGACCGAGCACGCATCGGCTGGCTTCCCGTTGACGAGTGGAAGAGCGTCACCCGCGATGAGTGGGAGAGCATCAAGCTTCCTGGCGAGAAGAGAGGCTGGAATGAGTGGTCGGTTAGTGCCGCGGGAGAATTGTAATGGTGATGACACCTATCGTCAATGACACATTCTTTTTTATAGTTTGAATAGGTGGGTAAGTTTTGGGCGGAGACATTGTTTTACATAGGGTAGTATGTATATTGAGAATATTTCGACTTGCACTGTGGGCTTAATCATTTACATGGGAGGAGTTGATTTTACATAACTACACATCTATGTTCTACAATCTGCGTAGTTGGAACCGCAATCATTTGACGGGTGGTATAAATCCCTTGTGCACGGCATTAGTGTTACACTCTAAGGCCACCTTCTCGCAACATCCTCCAAGGAGGTCCCTTGAACATTGAACGCAGATAGCCGAATCGACCAATCTTGAATCTACCTACTGCATACGCAGCACATGCCGTGTTTCACCTGGCTTACTATGCTGCACTACGGTCCACAGTCCACGGCTCATAGTGTTGCCAACAATGAGCCATGTGTGTCACACAGCATCCATATTCTCTGGCAACACGCGCGCGGCGTTGTCACCAGTCAATTGTATCCAACAGTTGGTCTCTCGGCTTAAGTTGATCAACCTCTCAATCTGTAACAACCCACGGCTGCTTATGAAGAACATCACGCTCTTGGACGGAACTGATGTAAGAGCTTCAAGGGATAGCCCCCCTGGGTGATGTCGTACTGCTCTAGACAGTAGTGGTGTGTTGCATGGCATCCATAGCGGGGGCTGATCCGGCAGGCTACGCGGCGATCCGATTCCTCGCGCTAATTATGTCCAGTGAGTTTCTAGGTGCATAAGTTTCAACCTTTGTGTTGAAACTTGCGTCAGGATGTATAATTCTTTTTTCTCATAAGAATCATGCACCTGAAAATTATGAAGCTTAACCATGATATATATGTTAGGCGAGTGCTTTATCCTGAGCTGTTATTAGGCTTTCATATCTCAGTACTCCAATCTACTTCGCACATGTCTTAAAAACCTTGAGCCGTCCAGGCCGTCTATCACAAGGCAGGCGCCCGCTCAGGACAGGGGCACAAAGGATCTACAAGCCAAAGGGGCGTCGGAAACGGCTCAGTACAAGAAATCACGGAACGATGCATGTGAAGAGGCGATATTACGGGATAACATCATTGTGACACAAATAGATCGTCTCCAAAAGAGGAAGTTTGTTTGTGGTTGACTTCTCCAAGTCTAAGTCATAGTTATCTCTCATGGCTTCTTCAACTCGACCAATTACTCCAAACTCTCGGGAGAGCTCGGCCCGGGTAGGATCCCGACGGAAAGGATGGGGAGGACTCCGCTCCGTAAAGCGGTTGAGTTCAGTACGGACCTCGGTGAATGCTGAGGATAGACAGATAACGGCAGACGCAGCCAAGGTTGGAAAAAAGCTACGCATCTTGCGTGAGCTAGAAGGTGTAAGTTAGCTGTGTGCAAGGAGGCTTTGCCTTTCGGATTGATGATGATGTTAGTGGTTCAGAGTTCAGACGTGGTCTGATAAGACAGCCCGTCCGTATCTACGGGTATCTTCTCCGCCCGCACGCTGCACACCTCGATGCAAAGCAAACAAACGCAGGGCCCAAGCGAATAGAATGCCAAGCCTGCTATGGGCTAAGAGCACCAGACTGAACCCCATGATCCAGATGATGGAGCTCTCTCATCATGGGTTGAATGATGGCTCCATTCACTCGACATGGGATTTATTGTTCTTTACCTAATTCAATACAATAGATACTGTCACCATTTAATACTGATCATCGAGGCCCTCGAAGCCACGCTATTATCTCGGGGCTTGCGAGGTGGCTTAGAACAAGCATTAGTCCACGCATCTCACGTTTTAATCGGCGTTTGTACCTCTGGGGAACACAGACCATGGCTGGGGTTAATGGAACGAGAATCCAAATGTGGAACTATCGGTTGATTCTTAGCAATGGCTTACGTAGATGACAGTTGATGATGGATATGAGAATATCCAATGTCGTGTGGGCTTGGCGTAGGAGAGGAGAGCTGAAGTTGATGAAAAGCGAACCGAGCTGGGCAATGCCGTCATGAGTAACATTCTGAGAAATGATGGCTGGTAAAGTTTCTTCACATGGTTGGTCCAATCGTTAGCTGACAATCATGTTATACAGCCATAGATCCATCAGCACAGGCAGGTCTTGGATGAGGGAGAAACTCTTTGCAAGCCCGTTCGTTAAGCTGTGCCATCGCTGTAGTGAACATCTCTGAAGAGCACGCCTCAGTTCAACAGTCCGGAGTTGCTAAACGCTGGACATCACCAATAGATAACCCGCATTCCATGAGGTAAATGGTTCCTTGAGATCTTAGCTGCGCGATTGAGTGTGCCTTCAAGCGGGGTCGATGGCTTTTGGCTGGGGCTGTAATGTTATTTGATCGCCAAGCCATAGCCAACCGTAACCCCTGAATAACACAAACGACATGCACGCTGATGTGACCTGAACAATTTTATCCACAGGTCGCCTATTATTTCAGGCCTTTTGATCCGGCTATTCAACCAAGGCACGGCGCTATGCAGTGTGCGTCTTGTTTGGGATATCTATTCGACTTGTAGTCTACCAACCACGAGTCATCCAACACACGATATCGCCACCTATCCCCCAGACCTCTTCCAATCATCGTCATCCGGGATTTCAGGTTCCCTAATTCGGCTCATGTAATGGAATTGGCTCCCCAAACACAGGCCCATCCGCTATGGTAGCCGCACTTTAGACAGGGTCCGCACAGGCTGGTTCGAGAACAAGGACAAGACCTCGAGGTAGTAGAAGAAATGCCAGTTTCATGCCAGATGACAAAAATGTTAGGCAAATACAGCACAAAACTAAGGTCCAGACAGTCAAATCTTCTGGCACCCTGTAGCTACAGCAAGAATCGCCCAAAATGTCCGAGCAGGGTTCCGCCGTGGGCAACTCAAGGGACCGACCAAGCGACGGCTGGAGAGCCCGGATGGGGGGAACATCCATGCAATGTAATCGATACTTGGCGGATATAGTGCATTGCGGAGCCTCTGACGCAAATGCCCTGCTATCGGAGCACTATGGCAATCTCACCGTGGTAGTTTCTACCTCAAACTCCACCCCCCTCGCGTCCCCGTTTTTATCGAGAGAGAGCCTTTTTAAGTTAGCCCAGCACCAACCTGCCCTGCCTTGCCAACCTGGGCCTTACCTTGTCTCGCCTTGCCTCTCTAACTTTTAACTCTACAGCAGCCTACCTACTATACCTACGGATACTCCGTACGCCTACCTTAACATTACCTCGCCCCGTCTGACCCCATCCACATCTCATAATCCATCGACGTTGCCGCTCTCGGTCGGGGTTCCGTGCCGCTCGTGTACATACTTGCGCCATCTTGGCAATATTGTTTATTCTATTCGTCTCTCCATGTGTCTTCTTCTTCTTTAACCCGACTTTGCCTGTTCATCCGCGACACCACTCGCGTGCGTGGTTATATCGTCCTGATTGGTAGTAACAACAACGACTTTGGTGGTGATAGTTGACAGACGACAAAACGCACGGCCAGCGATCAAACCCCGATATCCGAAACACGTCGACTGCCAATTTACTCACTTTACGGGTTGCGCGCCTGGTTTATCAAACATTGCATTACATTACTCACGAGTCATCGACAACTACGCGAAAGAGCGACGCAAACTTGGCCAACGTTTCGGCATCGAACGAGCATCCGATCCCTCGAGGCGCTACACAGCAACATAGGGCATCGCGGTCTAGTTTGATTTTCCAGCAACTGCATTGCGATTATTTCATCAAGTCCAACTTAACTCAACATATAATTTGCTAAGATCTTTCGGAATGGCGTTCTCGCCCTCGATTCAGAAATGACCTCGCGGACTCCCATGGTCGCCCATCCGCGGCCGCCTCAGCGTTCCGTGAGCTCATCGTCGTTACCAGTCCAGCGTCCCCCTCCACAGCGATCATTATCCCACCAGCAGCAGTTTGTACCTGCCTCGCCAGTTCGAAAAGACTCATCATTTATCGATCTTACCGCCGACGCCGGCGATACCACCCCCAACCGCTACAATACAACACCAAGAAGAGGGGGCTCACGTCTCCGACTTGAGCTATCCCACAATGCTTCCGCCGGTTCATTACCAACAACCGATTCGCCACAGTCACTTACCCCGTCGCGAATATCCAACTCCGACCCCTTTCAAGCGATGGCCGGAAGCCCAGCCGCCAGCAGCAGCGCAAGTTCAACTCTGATGCCGATGCCTACACGCCGACCCGTGCCCTCACAACCGAGATCAGCTCCTCGAACTACGACGATTGTGCCTGCGCCGGCCAAGAAGGACGCCCGACCAAAGCCGTACACTGTTGAAATTCCACCTCTCGCACCACGATACTTTTCAGCCAACAGACCTGAGACCACTGTTCGAAACCCCGTTGACCCTTTCAGCAAAGGCCTCAACTCTGGATACGCTGATTTTTTCCCTTGGAACGGGGCGCATCATGAAGATGAGTGGAGCAGCGAAGCTATCACCAAGGGAACATGGGACAAGGTGAATTTAAATGTCCCTGAAACTTCGTCCGCCAAGCTTGCCATTTTCCCAGCTCTGAAGCAAAAGACGGGATTGAATGCTCTTTCTACCATTTTTATGGGTGTTCTGAATCAGCGCAGACATCGTGGCCAGATCAACGCGCCTTCAACATTCAAGCCACCACCACGAGTTACACTTACCGATACGAAGAGGGAGGTCTGGCTCAAGGACCTAGCCAATCCTGCGATATCCTTGAGACGTCTTAGTCGAACTATCCCGCATGGTATTCGAGGCAGAACTTTGCTGGATCAGTGCTTGAACAAGAATGTCCCTGTCGAGCGAGCTGTTTGGTTGGCGAAATGCGTTGGTGCCAATGAGATAAGAGGTTTGAAGAGGAAGGGTGTGAACGGTGCTTTTGTTATGGGTGGCGAACTGAAGTGGGCTCGCGATTGGACCGTCTTTGTTGAACAGTTTGTCGACGCCGTTGTTGCTGGCTTTACCGAGAGCGATTGGAAGAATCGAGTTACATATGCGTAAGTACAATATCCTCAGAGTACAGCACAATCACTGACCACCTTGCAGCATTCATTTAGCAACAAACCTTTACTCAGGGCAGTTACTAGATCGAGATCATTATCTTGACTGGATCGTATCTGGCATCGAGAACAGTCTCCAGTCGCGAATCCCCATGTGGCTGCTAATAGCTCAGATTTACTGGAAAGATCTTCTTAGATCACGCAAGTACGGCCGCCGGCTTGTTTTTGCCCTACTCAGCCACTTGCATGTAGTACGTTTACACTCAACTGCTTTGTCTAAGGTTCGACTAATCAAGAATAGATCGCCAACGATCCTGATCGGGATATCCTTATGCAACTCTCGAACAGATTATCAACCTTACTTAACACTCTTGTTTTGACCAACCCGGAAAGCTTCATCAGTCCAGGCGCTTGGCCTCGATACAAAGACACGTTACAGGCTTTGTTACGTCCAGACCATGAACCAAGCCAGAAAGCACTGCATGCGATCAATTCAAGGAATTCTCGACTGGTCGTGTCTAGCACTGCTTCTCCTCCGGCTGGCCGAAGCCAACTGGTCAAGTTGCTTGACGCCTCCCTCAAAGAGTCCAATGACCATCATCTGGCGGCGAAATGCTGGGCAACAAGCGAGAATAAGCCCTTGATAATGAAGACAGTTGTTGAATGGGCAACTTCATTTCATCGCCCAGGCTTAGCTAAGGTTTATGCAGCGGCCCGTTTGATTCGTCAATGGAGTCAGTTCCGCGTAAACCCTACCACACCCATTCTTGAGACACTCGACAGTATCGCCGTCGGGGACAGTACACGAAAGAACCTCGTCTATCATCTAGTTGCGGAGCTTGTTCGGACTGGTCATTTCTCTGTCTCTCAATATATGCAATGGACTATTGCTCGTGGTGGCTATCACAACGGAGCAGAAATCGACCCTATTTCAGGGCCTTGTGCAAGCAGACTGTTGATCGAGCTACCTCTTCATGCTCTATCTGAGAAAAAGAGGGCTGAAAGAGGGAACCTGCTCAGACGAGCTGGAAACTACTCCATCGTTGACGAAGAGGAAGACATCACCAACGCAATTAAGTATGTCAGACACACAGTTGGTCTTCCTTTGCCACCAGGCGACTCATTGCGAGAGCGAAAACCTATGTCCCTCAAGAAGCTACTTCAAAAGATAGGTAGCAGCAGCAGTGCTGTTAGGAGCAATATCGGCGCACATCTCCGCGATGTCCTAACTGAGCAGCTTACTTCCACAAACCACCCTCCTTTACCTATAAGCATGTACAATTCGATTCGGTCGATTATGGAGTCAGCCGAAGATTACGCCATGCTGTCTGATATCCTTGCTGCTTGTACAAAGATCGCCGGTTCTGATGTCTTGGCATCCGTTGCTGATACCGTTCACTCAAACTTACAAATCTTCTCTGCTTTGGGTAGCGCAGATGACCTATTTAACAGCCTGGTCGAACGTCTCAAGTTGATGAACGATGAGCAAGGGATAGTTCCACGACCATTACTCGCAGCTCTTTCGAGCCTCGCCCAACGCATGGCTGGGCATGAAGTAATTGCTTCCCAGCTGCGCCAGGAATTGCTCCAAAGCGACCGCAACAATGCCATCGATGCATGCTCTCCAGTATCGGACATCGTGGCAGCCCCTGCCCAACACGCCGAAAACGAGCTAGCAGAGGACGTGGAGAAAATGTTATCGAGCGGAACACGACTAGACCCCCCTACAATGAACAAGCTCTTTAGGACGATAATCCCTGCTCTCGAGCGAGGTTGGGTGAAGGAAGATGATACGCGACGAGTATTTGCCACGTTGCTCACCAGGATACGAGTCTTTGACGCTCACCATTTTGACAAACTTATGACGGATTGGACAAGCCATATCCGATCTATGCCTGACCGGTCTCCTCTAACCAGTCTATTTCCCCTACTTGTCAGCACAGGTTGCCTTGCGATGCCAATCATTATGAGCACCGCCAGTCCACCATCTGCTAGCCTTCAGAGCCTACCATCTGATCCTTCAACACCACAGCATGGCCCAGCGACATACCTACAGGAGCTTCTACAGCTTGTGATCATGCCACTTCCCACGGCGACAGGACTTTCTGCTGAGGAAAGGTACCGGTTTCATACTGAACAGAAGTGCGCCAAGTTTGAGCAGTCGAAAGGTCTCTTAAACCTTGTGCGCAATGCCTTGTTGGAGTATTCGACCTTGAAATCTCAGACAAACGATCTTGAGTTCCCACTTGATAATCCATTATGCCAAGAGAGTCTACTCGAGACGCTACGGACTCTCGTATTGGTAGATTCTTCCGCGGTCTCGAATGCTCTAGGCATCAAGTCTTTGCCTACTGAAGCTGTGGGCCTCGTGCGCAAAGTGACCACCAAACTTCTCATTCCTGGGGCTGGCGATGAGAGCCAGATTTCTTTCGATCATATCTTACAGATCGCCAATGAGTTGACTCTCCCGTTCTGCCAGCTTAAGTTGAACTTGGACTTGTCTTTGCCGCAACCTGGCACGAATGAAGGGCAAGATCAAGGCTCATCTCGCTTTGAGATCTTTGCAAAGGCAATGGACCGTGCCATCGAAGCTGGTAATATCATGTGGACTAGCCTATTACCCTGCCTGAGTGACGATATTATTCAGCACCTCAAGAGTCAAGCTCAAGCTGGCTTTCTTGACTTAATCCCTTCATCGAAGGCGACTGAATTCGTCGACACTGGATCAAGGCAGTCGCTGCGTATGGCCGAGAACCTATTGGAAGTAGTAGAGGCCATTATTTCGGGGCAGGCTCCTCCTAAGATGGCACAGCTGTCGCCGGGCATGGTTGAGAAGCTGACAGACTTATGGGAGATCATCGCAGCGGGCCCTCAGGAACGCCCCAACTGTTATACTGCAGTACTGCAATACTGGCTACCCGCGATGCTTCGCTTTGTTACCCTCCATAGCTTATCCTCTGAACCTCCCTCAGCGCCACTCCCGACCGCATCAGCTACACGGCCTCTTCCTCCAGCCGTTCACGACTGTCGAGCTCGCATTATTCTTGTTCTCTGCGGCTTACTGCTTGAGCTGGAAACGCTACCGCCCGCTATAGTAGGCTCACTCGCTCAGCAAGTCTTTGACATTGCGGTTGTACTGGTAGACGCGCTTCCTGAAGACTTGCGAGCCAACTGTGCCAAGACCATCTTGCTAACACCAGGTGGACTACCTAACCAGGGAACTTCATCTGACCCTCGATTTTACTATCTTTTCAGTTCACCGCCGCCGTCACTGTCAGACAATCTCATGCTCTCACACCGGGAGAAGGCAGGAACACCCCAAGGTGCTGTCGCTCGCGGTATGGGAGCGCAATATGGCATCGGACCGGTGGTTCAAGAACGTCTCAGTCCCTTTCTTCTTCGGCGCTGGGAGGTGCTTAGTGAGCCAACCCCCAATGTTGGCGAAAATGACACAAGCTTGAGTCTAGGCCTGTTTGAAGCCATCAAACTTCAGTAAGCCATGACTTTTGTCACACGAACTATCGATATCAAGACTTTTTGATATTTTATATCAAACCGTGACACTACGCGACCTATTCCTTACATCATCATACTTCCGACTCTGTCTGGGTTCTCTTTTCCTTACTTTCACGGTTATACCCCTATTATGGAACTCAGACATATTTGCACGAGCGATAATATGCGCGGCAAGACGGACATCACTCTTATTATTGTTCATTCTGGGCTACACGGGCACGGTACATTCGCGGATCCAATTGTTTCCTTTGTCTAAGGGACATTTCATTGTTTTTATTTGTCGTTTGCTTGTCGTTTGTTTTTGGAGATTTGGTAATGTGTTTCTTGCATGGCGCTACGTTCAAAGAGGACTGGTGAAACGGTTGACGATACGTCGGGCGACGAGCACGCACGATACTTTAGCATATATCATGTATGAAAGACATCGGGTTTTGGCGTGTTGATAAGGGATGGTAGGGCGCAACGCTCGCTGTGACTTCTTGTATCACATCCTGGAGTGCATAGCATAGAAGCCCAATCAAGGCATATATGATTCATTATATCCATCCGAAGTGTCTTTGTATCCCCAAGTGACTTGGCATTCTACTACTGAAGTGATTTCGCGCTGTTTACCTTATAACATGATAGGTCCCTACGGCTAATATGTCTGTCTACCTTGGAAAGTCGTATCGCCCTGAGACTGGTTGATAAGCTCAACCAATTACGTTATACCTACAATGTGAGAAATGCTTGAGTGTGAACCATTGGTTATGAGAGTACAAATCATAAGTATAGAATCCATCCCGCTTAATAATCATCGACGATTGACCATAGCGAAAGTGACAAGACAAAAGAGGATAACATGATATCGTTCACATACGTAAAAGGTCGGTCAGTCTTATCCGTCTCTAGCAGTAGGTAGGTAGATCAACTGATCAAGACCATCAAAAATATCAAAATAACAACTCCGGTACAGGGAATCGAACCCTGGGCTCCGCGGAACTGATCTCTCAGGTTATGAGAGCGCGAAATGTTAGCCACTACACCATACCGGATGCTAATTGGTTAATAGCTGAACCAGAATTTACCGTACATCAATACAATTGAGCTTTCACGAAAGCTTCAACTATCAAACAGCAAAATTCCAAGTCGACGCATCGGATTGTGAATCTTTACATGAGACTATATGTTGTGCGTCTTCGCTCATATTTACTACATTAGAAATTTAAACACTCATTTATAGTGATAACCCTCCACTAACAACAGAGCCCCATACTAGTAGGGGAAGAAATCGCAGTTGCGTGGAAGAAATCATCCGCTCGAGTTGGGCCACCCAGAAATGATCTTACATTAAATTCCAAGCATACAGAGAAACTGACATGTGTCAAGTACGAGACGCCATGCAACATAAAAACAGCCAATATGGACAGGAACAAGCACCTTCTTTCTTTCAGATACGCTTTATCCATCGATACCATTAACCAACACGAGCCAAGCAAGTACTAGTCTAGTCCTCATCAAAGATCTGCAGAGTGTTTTGCAGGATAGTGTCGATAGCCTTGATCTGCCAGCCCGCATCAGCGATGGCGGTACTGGGATCAGTGCCCATAAGAGTGGGACCAAAAATGACGGCAAGGTTGTGGCAGTTCATGCGGTTGACATGGCAGCTGTCCATCACTCTCCATAAGTGAAGGGTGAGAGCGCGGAGCGTAGCATAGTTAGGGTCCGGGAGGCTGTTGATTATAGCGTGAAGAGAATCGCGACGTAGAGTATCGTCATCTTGCTCTGCGTGGATTGATTAGCATCACTTTAGTCGAATGAAGACACGTCAGATGGGAGGAAACATACTGGCGGCAGCGATGAAGCTGTCATGGTACTCGAGAGTGAGCAATGGATCAGGGAGATCTCGGAAGAACTGCTTCAACAGGCCAGTAACACTGTTGACGTCGTGATAAAAGTTCTCGGGATTCCTAAAGTCGAGAGCTGGGTTGGAAGACTCTGCATTTCAGTTAGCTCTGTTCTCTCACCAAACACGACAAAACACACCTGTATCAAACATGTTCTTGAGCTTTTGAATGTGTGTCATAGAGCCAGATTGACGGTAGATACCCTCCACATTAAGGCCGTACATGTCTACCGCCTGGATGCACTGATAAACAACCATGGGAACAGCTAGGCCATCACGCTCATAAAGACGATTCAGTGGCAAACCGAACATTGGCTTAGAAGGTCCGGAAGCCCCGGGTCCAGGTACAGGTCCAGATCCCGGTGGAGGTCCGGCTCCAGGTGGAGGGTGGCTGGACATTCCATAGGGAGGTGGTGATCGGCCGGCACCAGGGGGCCCTTGACCCAAGTTGACACCGCTACCTGTACGTTCGTGAGGGGGTTGATGGGGGCCTGATTGCTGAGTAGGAGAGCCACTGGGTTGGAAGGGTAGAGCACCTAGTTGTGGTGGGCCAGTCGAGCTGACAGACCCTCCGTTGCCGTATCTTTGACCGGGTGCTTGTGTTTGCTGGTTAGGTCCTCGAGCAGGGAATTGTTGTCCTGGTCCACCCTGTTGTATCGGCATATTTCCTTGACTGAAGCTCCTATTATGAGGTTGGGAAAATGGACGAGGATCGTCTGAAGGTGGGAATGAAGAATCACCACCAGTAACACCAGTGATGGGTCCGAGACCAAGAGTGCTCGTCCTTGACCCTGGACCCAGAGGTTGAGGCCCAGAGAAACCTCCTGGAGGTGGCGTCTGTGATACCGGTGACTGCATGACAGCTGCAGGCTGTTGGACAGGGCCACCTGGTACCTGTTGGCTGCTGGAGCCTGGAGGGTTGAGAGCCTAGAAATGGGGTGAGCAGGAGTACCGATCATATTTGTGCATAGTTACTTACTGGATTGCGCTCATACTTGATCTCGCCAGTATTGGGAGGCACGCTCCTGTGTTGTGCTGTGACGTAATCATTCAAGTCCTTCTCGTTATCAATTGAAGAAGCAGCTTGTCGCAGACTGCGTTGAGAGGAGCTGCTCTGACCCCCTGGTCCCTGTATGGGACTGACGCTCAGGCCGTTGCTTAATAGCAGGCGTTCGTTGAAAGAGGCTATATATTATGTCAGCTATAGTTGCAAGACGAATAACACCAGAACATCACATACCAAACTTCTGCATCTGCAATGAAATGCCCGCATCGATTTCCTTGATCGAGTCTTGTAGTGCTCGAATGGCTTCTGGGCGCGTTGTTGAAACAAGCTGGGCCTTCTCAGCTTGCAACGACTGGACGTGGCCATGGTAAACGGAGTCAGCTGCCTGAACCTTCTTCAGTAGCTCGCCCTCGTGCTGCTGAGCTGACTTGTGGCCCTTGAGACCGAACATCTTGCCGCTCTGTCGCGACTCTCCAGTTTTGACTCGCTCGTAATCATCGGCGAGGGAGTCGTACTTAGTCTTGCTCTTGCGCATGGTTTGTTCCATCTCTGCTACCTTATTCTCGGCGGACAGACCATTCTGCTTCCAAGACTTACGGCTGCGTTCGGCAACACCAGCAAGCTCCATAAGCTCGTCGTGCATTTGATGTAACTCTTTGGAAAACTCGATTCCATTCTCAGCCATGCGTTCGTGAGTACTCGCCATGGCTTCGTATGCGCTACCGAAGGTACCCTGGCGGTGGTCGGGTCGGCGCATGACATCTTGGGTAGTTCGGGTAAGTTTTCTGATGCCATTGGCGTGGTCTTCTTCGAGACTGGATCGTTTCTTGAGGAACAATGCGAATTCCTAAAGAGATGGGACTTAGCAAAGCGAACCATGACACCAGCCGAGAGGATGATTAGAATTGAAGTAGCTGCTCACCTTTGCTGAGGCTATGCTCTGTTTGAGACGATTTAATAGCGTATGGATGCCAATCTGTAGGATGTCGTCAGCATGCTGTTCAAGATGTGGGCACATCGCTGTTCATAACAGGCTGGCCATACCTCGGAGGATAAGACTTCTTGAACTTGCTTCGGCTGTTCAGAGTTCGCACCTGAGGGGCCCGAAGCTTGCGTAGGAGAAGTGATATCGCCATCCAGCTTCTGATCTTTGTTCACGGCATCGTCAACGGCGGCACCACCGTGATCAGACGGAGGACCCGGAGGGCTCACGGGGAGGTTGCCAAACGACATGCTCCCAGATCGGTCGCGCTCCTGTTGGGGAGAGAAAGCGTCGTTCGCCGACGAGTGGTAGTCGTTCATGGTGCCGAGCGCAATTCGCGAGAAGGTTTCACGCGGTTAAGTATGGTATCTTGTCGAGTATTGTCGGATTGTTTTATGTGTGCCTGACTCGATTGATTCGGACGCTCACATTCCTTATACCAGCCAGGTCGTGGAACAGCGATTGGGCAGCAAGTGTTGCCCGCCACGAAGCGCTCGTGAATACACAGCGGCAATAACAGCGAACAAAACTTGCAGAGAGATTGCGCCGAGGCGACGACAGTGATGGCGACGTTGAGAAGCCTGGAGGAGGAGACTTGGGTTCTTGGGTTCTGATGGGGAGAGCTTCGCAATCCGCAGCGGGGGTCACTGATTCGGTGCCAGGGATTGACTGGGCCGATTGTCGTCAAGGCAGCACGGGCTTTCGGAAATGATGGACGGCGGGGAGGCACGGGGAAGATGGAGCAGAGCACAAGAGGCGAACACGCGCCCGTATACACAAACAAGACACGAGAAAACAGTGGTTGGGGGATTTCAAATTAAAGACCCGTATAATTAATAGGGAGCCTGGTCCGGGGAGGAGCAAGAAGAGACGTGAATGCAAGTGCAAATGGAAAATGGAGACGAGAGATGGAGATGAATATGGAGATCAGTTGGTTTCAGTGGAGAGGGAATGGAAAGGAACAGACTAACCACAAATTGGGCTGATTGTGGCTGTGGTCAGGTTTCAAGGAAGGGGCGCCACTACCTCCATACCTACCTACCTACTACGTAGTAAACAACTTCCATAGCTCTTGACGGGCAGTTCTTTTAGCGAGTCCAGGGGTCTTTTGATTAACTCTAGCGGACGGGAACCCTGCCGTTAGCTTACGCAGTAGGTCTAACCTCGACTCCAGTGCGCTAGAGTGCTTCCATTGACAAGATTGGGCATTATTTGTTCACTCATTGCTACCCATGCTGCCATGAACCCTCAGACTTTCAGGGTCTATAACGAGACTTTCAAGCCTCTCCAATTGAATGTGTCTGGAAAGTTCAATTCTCGCTCACAGGTAATGGAGCCCACTCTTTCAGCAACGTGTTTTGCAGCAAGTTGGATAAGTTTTAAAAGCCACAACGGCCGACGACGGTTTCTCAAACGTCGACTCTTTTACCTCTTCTATTGTAGCCAAATACCTCATCAACATACGTTTACTCTATGCTCATGTTGACCGCATCGCCATTGAGTGGTCATTCCACTATCTTTCTTCCAAGGATTCTTTGATCGTCGAAACATGCCTTTCTCAGGCTGCGGGCGCTACCACGAGCTCGACTATCAAACGACAACCAACCTCTAACCCAACAGGTAACATACGGCGGACGTTCTGCGCTATTGCCCTCCTTGGCTTTATGCAGCCCATATCTGCAAAGCCAAGCGATGATGGCGCCTTCTTGCACACGTATATGTATCCCCCAGTCACGGTGACAACGTCTGACGACAGACTCCAACATGTTTGATCTATCACATATTCTCCAAAAGGCTTTGTAGTCTTTCTTGCCTGCCAACAAAGAATACATACGATTCTTCAAGAATTCGTGGCCATCTCTCGAGGCATGGTCTTCTCCTATTTATAATCCAGCTAACGTTAGTGTTGTGAGTCTTCAAGCTAGACTCAATGTTTCATATAAGATCCTGGCATCTATTCAGCCACGGGTGCGCGCACAATACGTACTACTGAAACTTTACTCGAATTGCCGAAGCGAGTGCATTGGTCTCCAAGATAGAAAGGATGAGCATGTAGCCACAGCCCTAAACAAACAACGACACCCGTATTGGGTTCGTGCTACGGTCGGGTTCCTCGATCTCAGCCCATGTAGAACAGATACACACAGATACTGTATACATCCAGTCCACGAGGGGAGAGACGAGAGTGATAAGCTGTGCTTGCCACTCTTTAACGATGCAACCCCAGCCCTGATTCATGCACCCAATAATTCTCACGGCGAAGATCAGTCCACCCTGTTTACGCCCCCTATTGTACCATCTGATAGACGATGTACGAAGAAGCTAGGGTTGAACGTCAACATCAGCCCTTTCTACATCTAGACTGTTACCTAAACTCGGTGCTGGGCGAGTATTCAATAATCCATTGATTCTTCCAATCTTCGCTTCAACGTTTACTAGCACAGTATACCTCTGAATGGTGCACTTGGTGTGAGATACCAAGCAAAGATGGTGCATGGATTGAAGCTTGTCCATAACTATTCTGATAACCGTGATATGGTTCAAGTATTCGACTCATTACTCAAATCCTATATATTGGGCCCGAGGCATATTGAGGTTACCCAGACGTACATGAACAACTCGAATGAGACTTTGATCCAATCCCGATAAAGTGCGCAATGCAAGTCTTCGGAAGTTGATGATCTTTCCCCAGCTCTCCATCATCTCAGTCTATCTGCTCTATCGAGACCGGTATGGTGTGAAGATAATCGCAAAGAGAGCACCGCGTCAAAATGAGCTCTTGCCCCCATGGACTCTCTCTATGGTTATAGAGTGAAAAAACTCGCATCCAAAAGTCTATGCTGATGCTTTCGATCAAATGCTTACAACTCCAATGAAAATCAAACCGGCGGAGACAGTTTCCAAAGTGTCATCCCCTTCCCATGGCCGAGAGGCCTGGTATCATGCTGTAAAAGAAATATATATCAGATGAAACAGTTATTATAAGTAAATAAGCATTGCATGCGTATCATCGTGTAATAAAAAGCATTTGGGTAGCACAGGCGGTCGTAAGCGTAATAGTGAGATGGCAATCCTATGCTTTGCTGATGCAAACATGTGACACTGGCGAAGAGAATTCTATAGTGTTGTCACTTTGGAAAAAGTACCTGTGTCGTGGCACCTGGCCATGTGGGTGTGGGAGTTGGTGCGTATTTGACCCCATCTTGTGCTTCAAGCTCCTTACGCAGGATCTCAATGGCAAGCTCCCATCGGCGCACAAGCTTGGTCTTTCGTGCCGAGAATTTGGTGCCCAACGCGTTTTCCTCTTGCATTTCTTGAGCTGTTAATTCGTCGAGCTCATCGCGATTCTGGCCGAGGAAGGTTTCGAACTCCATCTCCTGTCGATCAATGAGCTCCTCCATGCGTTTGGCCTGGCGGTCCCTCATGACATTGATTTTTGCCTGGTGCGATCTCTCCATTCCGTCACGGATGTTGTACTGCTGGCCCAGTTCTCGGAGATCACGTTCTGTAACCACACGTTGTTGTGGGCTGTCCGAACCAGGTCTTGAATCCTTGCTGCTACGACCCAATCCATCACAGTAAGCTTCCATGTGCTTCAGTCGAATCTTGACGCTTCGTGCGCTCGCTTCTAGGGTGTTCCGGAGATCCATCTCAGCAGCTACTTGTCGATCTTCCAGTTGACTGATAGTCTTGACGTGCTTTCCCTTCATCATTTCCTCTTCCTCAGTATGTTGCTTTGTCATTTCCTTTCTCTGCTCGGCGAACCGGATTTTCATATGCTCTTTGCACTGTTGGAAAAATTGGAGAAACCGTCTCTGTTCTTCTTGCTGTGCCTCAGCCAAATTAGAGAAGTGAATTCGGTTCCTCGTTCGCTCTTCGGCCTCTAGTCGTTCGGTAGACGCTGCAGCTGCGGCAGCTTCCTGGGCGGCCTTCTCTTCCTCGTACTGAATAAGTTGAGCATGTTCTTCCCTTTTCCTTCGCTCTATTTCTTCTTCCCCATCGCAGTAATTGGGACACCCAGTGTTGGCATCCCACACACCACCACAGGTATAACAGAACTGAGCTTTGCACCGGCAAATCATACGCGTGCTTCCTTCTTCTAGTGGGACCAAGTTGTGGCACTTGTAACACCGTTTCCAACCGGCCTTGTCCCCTGTCTTAATAACCTGATCCAGTTCCCAATCTTCCGGACAATCTTTGCCCGTAGGATGTGCATTGTGTTTGCACATGAGGCAGACTCGTGTGCTGCATTTACGGCAAGTGACATTGGACGGATGCTTGTTGTCCAATTTTTGATGTGGCGGAATGAACTCGCCACATGAAGGATTGGAACAGAATATCCTCGCTTGCCATGGCGTGCTGTATTGAATGATTGCTTTTAAGAATTCTTGCTGGGCGTCACGGCTGAGAAGATCTCGTATTACAAAGCCGGGTAACGGTTGGGCACAACATCTTGGAGGCATGCTGGATTCGTCAGACATGGAGGCATGAACAAGTGATCTTAAACAGTTGTCGCAATACGTGTGGCCGCATGGGAGGCTGTGTAACGATTTGGAGTTTTTGAAATCGGTATGGCAGCTCACACAGGTCCTGTGACAAGGTCAGTTACGCCCTGGCTTGATGACACTCCGTTTTAGTCGAAATCCGGATAGAACGTACAATATAACCTGAAGTGGCTGGGGGGACTTCTTCTTCCATCTTAATTTGAATGATGACTTGACGCTGAACAAGCTGCGTTTCGTCTTGCCGCTGAAGATGCTCGGCGTGGACTTATTAGGCGGAAGTGACTCTCTCGTTGTTTTTGGGTGGTTGTGGTGAGGATCGATCACCGACAGGTATCGATCATACTGGACGAAGCTAAAATCCTTGGATTGTCTGCCACTAGAAAGCGCTAGATCAGGCGTGGGAGACCCAAATAGAGACGAATGTGTGGTCAAGGCGGTGCTTGCAGAATCTCCAGAAAGCATGGAAAATGTTCGAGCGTTGTAGACGGTGGAAGCTGACTCGACGCTCGAGGTGATGCGCTTATCAGTGACGGGGGCACTCGAGATGCCGAGAGCATTTGCTCTGGAAACAAGATCGTCCTCGATCTGGTTCTCTGTTCGGCCATTTGGTAGATGTAGAACAGCGATAAAATAATCGAGATCGCTTAGCTCAGGAACTGTGGCGCCTGTACTAGTGTCTGCGCCGTTGTCGACGCCAGTGCCAACGCTTATGTTGGTTGAAGGCGTTGTCGTCGTAGAGTTGGCCATGCCGACAGCAACAATCGGGCTGTGACGAAGAACCGCAGCGACCATGGCTCGAGGTATGCGATCCGTTAACCAGAAGCGATGTGGATGTGGCGGTGAGATTGTGGGAGTCAAATCAAATCGGGCGGTGTTGTTTTCTCAGTGCATCATCAAGGGAAAATAAAAGGCGATATTATTTTGGTGGTATATGAAGGTGAGGTTGTCGTGTGTGGTTGAAGTACTGTCTGTGCAGGCAGGCGTGGGGTGATGGTGATGGTGATGGTGGTCGAATCTTATGGGATTGGGTGGTTCCTTCTCTTTGACGACTCGATTGATGATGGGGACAAATCAGACGAGGGCGAGTCTGATTCAGCTGCTAACCAAAGTAGGAGGCACCAGCCAACGGGATCAAAGGGAGTTTTAAATGTGTGGACTTTGCGTCGACTGGAGAGTTATTTTGCTTTTACCTCGCGTAGGGACCGGAATTGACAATGTCTGACAATTCTCTTGGGATCTGAGTCAAGTCTTGGCGAATCTAGCCCACGCATTTGATTTGATCCAATGCCAGTGGTTGGGGAGAAGGGTATTTGGCTGGAACGTTGGAGGTCAGTGTCAATTGGAGAAGGATAAGGAAAAAAGGATGACGATTGAGGTGATGCAAATGTTGATGCAGGTGCAGGTGCAGGTGCAGGTGCAGGTGCAGATGCGGATGCGTGAGCGCCACTAAGAACAACAGACTACAAGTTCGGGGAATAAGAAGGAGAAAGAAAGTGAGAGCGTATCCGTACAATTAAAGCAATCCGTGCTCGATATAGAAACGAGTGTGCCGTCCCGGGACGAGACGAGTTGGGCGCAAAGATGAGCCAGAAACAAGGCTGCCAA
This sequence comes from Fusarium graminum, assembly GCA_013266165.1. Lineage (NCBI taxonomy): Eukaryota > Fungi > Ascomycota > Sordariomycetes > Hypocreales > Nectriaceae > Fusarium > Fusarium graminum. The sequence goes on from JAAGWP010000121.1 coordinate 146,305, forward strand.
TCCGATAGCGATAACCTGGCCTACCACGGACTACGGATACCTGCTCTCAGATCCTGGGTGTGTACTTGGTTAAGGGAGACGGAGACGGATGACATGGAGAATGGAATCGTCAGAATGGGAAGAAGAAATGTAGTTAATGGGTGGTAAAGCTGAGCTCAGAAGTGGGAGGGGATTCGAGGTCGGGTCGGGGGACTCTCCGTTTAGAGGGAGATCCGCTCCGAAACAAGCAACTGAAGTGAAGGTCAAGTGAGATGGGAGACAGAGACAGGAAGAACGTAGCACGGTTACTCGGTAGATGCAAGGCAAACAGACATATTTACAAGGGTTGTCGATGCTGTTATAATGAAGAAGGAACTAATTCTCATGGACCGAGCATCCGCTTCACTTCCATTATCAATGCGTTTATGCCGAGTCTATCATTGCGTTGTGTTGCGTCTTGAATGAGGCTACTAAAGGATGAATCAATCAGCTCACGATCCCAATATGGGGGCCCTGCAGATGCAAATGTTCGGCTGACCTGACTTGACTTACAAGGGCGGCAAGACAAAGAGGCCAGGCAGGGGTTGGAGGAAAGGGACCAGGGTCGCCATTCGATTCGCATCACATCGCATCGCATCGCATCGCATCGTGACTCGATTGGAAAGCACACGACCTATCCGACACACGGTGGATTCAAAGTCACGAGAAGAATGGATGTCTAGGTACTAGTAGGTATGTTATGTAAGTGGGAATGGAGACAAGCGGTAAACAATGTAGGGAGAATGCCTACCTAGTACACCGGTTTATGTCTCCTCTCCCTTGGTGTTTGCTGCATTGGGGCACATTTCCATTGCACGTATGTTTATCAAGGGATACGTTCTAATTACTGTCCCTGACCTATATCCATAGCTCGGCAGTCAGACGAGGCCAGCACCACAAGCTGACAGGGGTACTGCCCGATGAGATAATTGGTTCCCCACCAAGAAGCCAGCTCTTTTTGGCGTACGGATAGAGTCCCTGTTTTCGTTTTGGGTACTGGTGTTTTGTGTCTTTGGGCTTTGAGACCTGGATGTGTTGTCCTTGTTACTGTAGACCATGGTTGAATATCATAATCACTCACAACACAACCTCTTTGTGATAAATAACTTGTGTCAATTTTCATATCTCAGTGTTGATCTTCTCGCCTATCAACGTATGACGTAGAAGTTACCAATAGTTTGGAAACACACCTTCTTTGGCAGTCTAACTGAGCTTTTTGCTAGTCATATCTGTCGAGCTCATTATCGGTACTCGACCAACACTAAGCTACCGATGTAGATCACTAACAAAGTCTTTTGCCAATTTAAATGAACCTACTACCTAAGCAACGTGATGAGTTGTAGCACATGCCAAGGAAAGCGACCTGCCACACAGTGACTGACTTTGTCGTCCACGATAGCCTCGCTCCAGCTTATCTCCTCCTGCGCTTCCATTATTCCTGCTCTGTTATTGGGTCAGGAAGTTGCTGCTGTTTACCACGAACAACATTGAATTTGACCCATCCTCATAGTTGGGTTATTCTGCAACTTCTACCAAACACAATACATTTATCACAATTGCAGGGTTTTGCCAACCCCCATATTTCGTGCTTTTTACCGTCGGCTATAGATTGTCGCATATCCATTTCCCTACCGTTCGGGAGACCACCCATCTCGTATCTAAAGCCCTTGCGAGGGTAAGTGAGTAGAAAAGAAAGAAAAAAAAGAAAAAAAGAAAGAAAAACAGGAAAAGAATAGTCAATGAATGATATGGGTTGGTGAAACGGAACACTCCCGCCCCCTCCGGCGGGCGGGATCACGGAATTGAGATCATAAAGATCACTGCAATGTGACAGACTTCATCTCGTTGCTCCATGAGTGGGGGTTTTCGGTAATATCTATGTTACTGTTGATATGAGAATGTGAATTGTTTGTGACCAACGTAGATCTTTGCATCCCTCCATGGTAGATCACCCGCATGTCTCGGAGCGATGGCCGCATCAAGCAAAGGGACTCGGTAAGATCTGAAATTGCAACAGCAAGGGAGAAGCCGACAGATGAATTGAGATGAGATGATATATGAGAGTCTGGAACCCGGACAAGAGGTGATGATCCCTGAGATTACATTGGACCCCGGGGAGTTGCAGTGATGCGCATATGATGCGCATTATGCAAATGCATGATAACTAATCAGCACAAGGGGTTCTACTTTGGGAGGTTTTCCACCAGAAACGGTCAGTCAGTCAGCCTTGACAAATACACAGAGTTTCAATAGAGCTTCACATCTCAAACCTTCCGCCCAGCCGAGGCGTCGGCCGATCTGCCCCATGGTCCGCATACTTTAGCACTTTAGCTCATGGTTAACTGCAACCACTCAACAAACTGACGCCATCTAGAGAGCAATGCTCGGCCGCGATTGGTGGGAGCTATGCTCTGGTATACAAGCTCACGGAAACTAAAAAATAGGTGCTAGCATTAGCTGAGTTTTTAGCATCCACAAGTTTCGTGTTTCGTGCCTTGACCAAACTTGATCGAGTCAGAAATGGCCGATCTTGAAGAGGGTAGCTGGGTCTAAAACGTGAGTTAGGGATTAAAGAGAAGAGCTGCAGAGGTCATTCATCACTTTAGTTCAACTCGGCTGCTTGCCAGCCTAGGCTACTTGGAACAGACACGCGGGCCTCAGAACCTTGACAACCAACCACTCGCGTAGATCAAGCAGTGTCAAGTCGCCGTTTGTTTACTCTCCCCCCAAACCTCAGACTGATTGCAATGTCTCGAATACACATCCCTACATGTCGCCAAGTCCCAGTTCCCTCGACCAAAAGTGGGCTGCATGCATGATCGACGTCGGATCTCGATTCTCGAGCTACCGAGCGACTGTAACATCCCTTGACACAAGTTACATTCGCATTTTTAGCTCCTACTGTAAATACGACTCTGCACTACATGATACATCCACACATACGCACCGTTACATGCAAGGCTCAAGGCATGTCTTGTCACCAACTCCTGTATCGGCGTATCCACGCTGTAAGCGCAAACGTCTCCGACTCACCGGCCCATGCCAGGGGTTAGGACATTCTGACACATGTCTTGACTCGTTATAACAGACGGCCGCCGTTTTCACAAGTCAGTCAGCCGTTGAGCTAGGTCCCAGACATGTCGGAAATATGGCCCAAAGAGGCACAGGTCTTGATAGTATGATCACTCAGCCAAGTTCAACTAGCTCCCCGATACAACGCTTAACTTTCCCTATTTGACGGGTGATGCACAACGGGCTTGTCGGGAAGTAAGGGACTCTAAAAGAAGAAACCCCGAGAGTCGGTGAAAGCTAGTTCAAGTAAATAGTCGTTAAACAAACACTGATCGTGAGCGCAAAGTTTCAACCTTCAGCATCTTCTGGGCCTTTATTGTGTTTCGGCCACCTTTATGCGAGGTAGAAGACTCCTTACCTCGTTATTGGTGTGTGTCTCAATCTAAGCAGATTTTTGCGTAGAAATCTCTCTGAGCTGTCCATGGGTTTGCCAATTGGTAACATCACCCAGACCAAGAAAAGCGCTTTGTGGTAAGCGTTTAAACTTTGAACGGTCCAAGCACCCCTAGCCTCTTCTATATTCTATATTTATTTCTTACTTCCTAATCGATATTAGCATTGCTTTCTAGTCTTGGTTCTTTCACGATAGGTCCTGTTGCCAGTGCTTGAGGCTGAGACCTGAGAGGAGCTGTCAAACTTGGTGCATGACTTTAGGGTAAGCAGGCAGCTGGAACCAATATTGACAAACAAACTAGAAATTGTAACAACACAGAAGGTAGTGCCTACGCAGTCATATCGTTTTATGATAGAACGATCAACTTGGTTCTGAAGATAATATATTTATAAACTATCAATAACTCCCTAAACCGGCCGAAATGACAAAGGAGATCCAACTAAACTACCTACATAGAAAAATGTTTGCATTTTCATTGCCCTCCCGACCTTTTCCTCCTTTTTCTCTTTGTTAGCGTTTTCCGGTTTTATGTTTTCAAAATAAATAGTACACAAGCGCTTTGGAACAATTTGAAACGCCCAAAAAAACCAAACAGTCATAATCTAGTCCTCCTTGAGAGCGTCAATAAGCATCTCAATAGTATCGCCAAGTTCCTCGAGCATGCGGTACACCGTCTTTTCATCGCAGATCTTGTGGTTGGCGCCAATGCTAATGCTCACACGATCCGTGCCAGGCACAGGGACGCCCGTCATGTCCATATCATGGACGGGCTTGACAGAGATATACCCGGTAGTGGTGCCATCGCCACCTTCGCCCTGGGTGCTGGTCTCGAGGGCGGGTGACAGATGCTGCATGCTGATCTTCTCTTCCTGAACGCTGCTCTCAGGGTTCAGGTCGAAGTTCTGGAACGCCGTGCAGACAGAGTAGTATGGCACCGAGTCGGGCCAGTCGGTGCAGTTCTCCTTGAGGTCGTCAAATCCCACGGTCTCGAATGGCATGCCTTCAAGGTATTGGTTCTGAACGGCGCGCATGGCGTTTTTCAGGTTCTGTTTGTCTTTTCCTTCCAAAAGTACTCGGCAAGGCACATCGTTGGAGCAAGGACCAACAATATCCTGGCAATTGTCAGGAAGACATTGTCGTCCGGAGACAACACGACCAATGAGTACGTCCTGAGTTCGTGTTTTGTTGCCAATAACAAGTGCGCAAGCGGTCGTAAATACAGTGGCCGCCGTGATGTGCACAGAGTTGGCCGGCATAGGGGCGGTAATCTGCCGTTCAGCGAAGCAGATCGGGAGAGTCTTGGGAAGACTCTTAGTCTTCTTTGAAGTCTCCAAGATCGTAGGCTTGGAGTTCTTGAGCACTGATCTCCAGTAGTTATATGCGGCTTCGCGGCTGTCGACCAAGTGTTTGATGTAAGGGGAGAAGTTTGGTGGCATCCTTGGATTGCTTTCGCCTGCGTAAAGGCCGTGAAGGGCCTCAACATAATGTGCAAACGACAAGCCATCGTACAGGGCGTGGGACATGCGAAGAACCACACGGACGGCCTCGCCTTGCTTTCGTAAAATCCCAATGCGCAGCATAGACTGCCCAAGTAGGAATGGGTGGGCAAAATCGGCATCCCTGAGCGCATGTGTAGCCGTCATTAGGTCGCCTTTTGTCCTGTAAACCTCCAAGGGAACCTGGAGTTCTTTCAGAAGGACTTGGAAGCATTTGCCTCTAACCATAACGAACACAGTTCGGAGGATATCGAAGTATTGGACAAGAGTATGGCAGGCCTCTTCCAGCCGGATACAGGATGCATCAGGGGGGAAGTCAATGAAGAAGAGATGAGGAGCTCTAGGCAGTCCCGTCTGCTCATCTTGAAGGAAGAGCTTCTGTACCTGGGTGGCTGGGTAGACGTCCATGACGAGATCGCGATCTTGTTGATCTAATCGCGGCTTCACTTCACGGTCGATGAAGGCTTTTGGATCGTCACTCTTCAGCAGCTGATAGGGCTCCAGGGAGCTGTCCTGCGGTTGCAGAGACATAGAAGCGGCCTTGGGCTGCGACTGGTTTGTCTGCGAGTCGCCACGGAGTCTGCCTGCAAGATCGCCAATGACGGGGTAATCAAAAACCTCCTTGACCGACACTCGCATGCCGAGTCGTCGGCCAACAAATGAAGTAAACTTTGTAGCAACAAGTGAATGTCCTCCAATCTCGAAAAAGTTGCTCGAGGTACCGACCTCGACCTTGAGGACGGCACTAGCTTCTTCACAGAGAATGGTTTCAATCTCATCAACAGGCACGGTAGGCTTTTCCTTGAGAGAAGTTGCGGCCCCTGTTGTCGGACCCCTCAGGGTCGTTTTAAGTATAGCTTGCAGCGCCTTGCGATCAATCTTGTGCGTGGGGGTGATCGGCATTCGGTCTACCGAGTAAAAGCGTGCAGGCATCATGTAGGAAGGTAGTTTGGCCTTTACAGCTTTGCGGATACGAGTTTCAACGACCTCGTCCAGCGGTCTCGGCACGATACTGTCTTCGGTTTGACGGCCTACTCTCCTTTTCTGGCCAACGATCTTCTCTTGTTCCTGGGCAAGGGTGACGAAGCTGACGAGTTCGGCATCGTACTCGCCGTTAGGTCCCTCATGAACCAGAGTAATGGCGTTTGCCAAGTCGGGTTGCCTAGATAGAGTGGCTTCGATCTCGGCCACTTCCACACGATTACCTCGAATCTTGACCTGCTGGTCCAGGCGACCAAACATCTCCAGTTGGCCATCGGACGGGCGGTAACGTAAGCAATCACCAGTCCTATAGGCCCTATGACGCTTTCCGTCCACTGTGATATAGATGAAAGCATCCTTTTCGCGTGCCGGGTCGGTATACCCAAGGGCGAGGCTGTCACCAATCACGACAAATTCACCTAGAACACCGATGGACACTACATTTTGCTGCGGGTCCATCACATATCCCACCATGTTTCCGATATATCGGCCGACAGGAACTCCATTCGTGAAGGGGTCATTGGGGGTTAGCTCGTATCTTGTCGTTGTCATGGAATTCTCGCTTGGCCCATAGAAGTTGTAGGCCCTTTCTTTCACAAGCTCCGCAATCTTGCGGCCATCCTTTGGAGGAATAGCGTCTCCTCCAATGTAGATTGTGTCTAATTCACGTGCTGCATCAGGCGCCTGAGCCAAAAGTCGTTCAAGTAACCCTGGAGTGGTCACAGTTGTGCGAATCTTCTCCTTTCTCCATAGGGCCGGAAGATCGACGAGATCGAGCATGGTGTATTTGTCGATGCAGAGCAGCATGTAACCGTTGCAGAAGGCTCCGATCATCTCTTGAATGGATGTGTCGAATGCCAAACTTGACATGTGCGCCATGTTGCCATGCACGGGGCGCTGCGCGTTCATGTTGAGCAAGCTGCGATGAGGCACCTTGATGCCCTTGGGCTTGCCTGTGGATCCAGATGTGAAGATGATATAGGCAAGAGAGTCCGCCACTGGGGATCTCCTCGACTCGGGAATGATCTTTGGGTTGGGTGGCGGAGTCAGCATCTTGGTAATAGGCACGAACTCGAAATCCTTTAAGTTTAGAGCTGGAGGCGCGTTGGTGCCAATTAAGACCAACTTGTGACCCTCGATGGTTGACAGGCAGGTCTCGAGACGACCCACTGGCCACTCAATGTCGAGTGGCATATACGCCAAGTTAGCCTTAAGAATACCGAGGAAAGCAATTTGAGCGTAGCAAGAACGAGGAGCAAAGACGCCAATCAATGTGCCAGCTGCCAGGTTGCGTGCCCGTAGAGACTCCGCAAGCTTCTCGGACCGGTCATCGAGCTCCTTGTAGGAAAGCTCCATAGCAGTATCCTTGACAGCAGGCGCGTTGGGAGTAGCCTTTACATGCTGTTGGAACATGTCAACGACGAGCATGGTCTCATCGTATTCAACTGTATTCCGACTGAGTAGACCCATATCCCGGAGGGGATCGACTCTGTCATTGAGTAACATAGTGTGAATTGGAGTGTCCGGCTTATCAATTCCACGGCGCAGGATCTCGCAGAAAACTGACCCGATTGACTCAATGGTTGCATGTTCGTATAAGTCAGTAGAGTATAGAATGCTTGCAGTCAGCTGATTCTCGTCCTGGATGACATGGAATTCCATGTCGAATCGGGTATTCGGCTCGAGTGGAATAGCCTCAGCATCTAGATCTCCCAATCTGAGCTGGCCGAACTTTTCCTGGGAATGGAAGGCGAATAAGAGCTGAATCAAGGGGTTTCTAGAGGTATCCCTAGACCCTGGGAGAAGTGCCGTCACCAGCTGTTCGAAAGGCACATCCTGGTTGGCAAAGGATTCCGTAGCTGTGCTCATCACTTGCTTCACCAAGGTTTCAAATGTCTCACCCTCGGCAATATGTGTTCGAATGCATTGCGTATTGACGAAGAATCCAATCATATCCTCAAGCTCCGGGCGGTTACGGTTGGCGATGGGCGTTCCAATAGTGGCGTCAGTCGCTCCAGGCGCAGCCAGCCTATAATGAGCAGCGCGGAAGGCTGCCATCAAAGTGGCGAATGTTGTCACTTGGCGGGAGCGGCCGAATTGATGGACACTGTCATGAAGCTTGCCATCAATGGCGAAGCGAAGGAAGCCTGCCTTGTTGGACAACACATCGGGTCGGGGATGGTCACAAAGAAATTCCGCCGGAATGCTATCGGTCAGTTGCTTGATCCAGTATTGTAGCTGCTTCTGGTGCTCGGCTAGCTGCTTCTCTTGCTTCTGCCAGATAGAAAAATCGCGGTATTGAATAGGTAAAGGCTCTTTTACACTAAGAGGATCTTCACCGCGAGTCGCAGCCGAGTAGAACTCAGCAATTTCTTTGCGAAGGACATCGACTGACCAGCCATCGGAGATAATATGATGCATAACAACTGAGAGAATATGATCTTCAGGACCAAGACGAAGAACAAAAACACGCCAGCCTGGCTCGGAAGTCAGGTCAAAAATTGTATTTTGTTGTTGCTGTAGAACGCTGAGGTGGTCACCTCCTTCTGGAGATATGTTGATGATATTGAGTGGTCTGGAACGATGAGGCTGCACAATTTGCATACCTACTCCCTCAACTTCTTTAAAGACTGTGCGAAGAACTTCGTGCCGTTTCTCTAAGGCCGCCAGCGTCTGCGAGAGGGCATCAAGGTCGAGGTGTCCACGAAGGCGAACTGATAGTGGCATGTTGTAGCCTGCGCCGGCCAGGCCTAGCTCTTCAATGAACCACAGTCTTCCTTGTGCAAATGATTGCTCCACAGGTCCGACATACTCGTGAGCAGGAATTGCTTCATGGGGAGTGTGCTCCTCTCGCACCACTTGAGCTAGATCGGCGAGGACGGGGTTATTGAACACGTCCTTGACTGAGATCTTAGTTTCTAAGCGACGACTGATGCGGGCAGCAAGCTTTGTAGCCATGAGGGAGTGACCACCAAGATCAAAGAAGTTGTCAGTGATTCCGGCCTTAACACCAAGAATCTCAAGGAACTCCTCGCACAACGCAGTCTCAAACTTGTCGCGAGGAGGCTGGTAAGATGAACTCGCTCGGGCCCTTGGAGCGGCCCTTGCTTTTCGTGTGAGTTCATGCCTATCAACCTTACCACTGGCGTTCACAGGCATTTGATCAAGGACCATGATCCTCTGGGGAATCATATAGGCTGGTAATTGCGCCTGGAGACGCTCGAGGGTTTGCACCTCGAGTTTGCGCATTTGTAGGCGTTTCAGTGGTCGGTTCGTCAGCACGTTAGAACTCTTGATAGGGCTATCTGCAGGGAAATTGAACATAACGCGAGCGCCCTTGTAAAGTGGGCTGTATCGATGGAATACAGCGTCAATTCCACCGTGCTGTGATCGCTGTCGAGCCAAGCTGACTTCGACCTTGAAACCGGCCTTGTCAGCCAAGTCTTGGAGGTCTCGGGCAGAGAAGCGGCGCGTTCATCGGTCTTGCGCCGAATCTCTGACAACCAGGCGGCGCCGTCGAGAGCACCGTTTCCACAGTCCTGGGTAGGGTCATCAAGCGACTCGACAATGTGGCGCTCCAAGAGAGTCTTGCTGTTAGGGATATTGCTAACTGCCACAAGTGTTACGTCTGAAGAATTGGCCAAAAGGTCGCACATGCTTTGTTTATTGAGATGACAGGACTCGAAGTCGATCCAGTCTTCTTCGTTGATGCTGTGGACTGGCTCGCTTTGCTCTGGAGTCTTCATATGGATCATGACACCATACCGGTACTGGCTTAATTCGTTGGTTGCATTCATCATCTTTGGCAGAATTTCGACATGCTTGACACGGCTGGGAAGTTGGTGGGTAAGACAAGTGAAGAAGGTTGGGTCGACCAAGAGTTCTTCTTCCCGCTCCTCAAGCTCTGTGATTTTGCGACGAAGCTCATCCCTCTGAGCGCGGTTGTCACCTAGGACAAACAAGGCCCTTCCCGCAAGGAAATCTTTGTTGATTGCGTAGGTACGCATATCACCAAAGAAGATACGACGGACATTTGGGAGATTTGTGAGGATGTCGATAGTCTTAGTCAAGTACTCTGGCGTAGGGAAGTATTGAGCCACGGAGTTGATGATCACCAGCTCTGCTTGGGACGCTGCCTCCAATTTGCGCACGTCCAGTGCCGAACCAACGTGAACCTTGGCTTTGCCTGCCAAATTTGACCGAGTTTGGATCGCTGTGTTTACGAAAGAGACGGCCTTGCTGGATGGTTCTAAGCCCAAGTAGCTCTGGACCTGGTCAAGATTGAACAAGACCATTCCAGTACCAGTGCCCACCTCGAGAACGTGGGCTGGGGGCTGACAGTCGATGGCATCCCGGACCGTCTCGTCCAGCCACTCCCGCATCTCGGCGTTGTCAATGAGCTCGCCGTCATACATGGAAGTCCATCCCGTGAAGTCGCGACCAAGCTCAGCCAGGTCAATTTCAGCGGCGATATCTTTGTAAGTGCCTGTCTCGAAGTGATCGGCCCAATCGTCTACTTGGCCTTCGGCCTCATCAGGCTCGTTTTCTTCGCCTGGACAGCCGGTGACGAAACCGATGAGGTCGGGATCAGAGTCCTCATGCTCTGCAGCTCGGACAACAACAGCGGCATCATTCACATCATGGTGGCCAAGTATGGCATGTTCGATGTCGGCCAGTTCGATACGGTGACCACGGATCTTCACCTGTCGATCCATACGACCAAAGAATTCAATTTGGCAATCCTTGGGTCGATATCTGACCCGGTCACCAGTACGGTACGCCCGCGTTCTCAGGCCACCAATAGTGATTTCAACAAAGCGACCAGAATTGAGCGCAGGATCGGTATAACCACGAGCTAGACCGACACCAGTGACAACAAGCTCTCCCATAATACCGACTGGCACAAGCTGTTGATTCGAGTCCATGACGTAGGCTCCGGAGTTGCTAACAGCTCGGCCAATGGGAACACCATTGTAAAGGTCCTCTTCCTTATCCTTCACATGGTAGATGGTGCTCACCACGCCGTTCTCAGTCGGACCATATGCGTTATAAACGCGGCCCCGGACAAGAGATTGAGCGCGGATAACGTCGCGAGCGTCAAGACGGTCACCTCCAATGAAGAGAATTTCCAGGCCGGCGAGAATATCGGGGCTGTGGGCTAAAACCTGCTTGAGCAAAGCGGGCGCGAGAACTGCAACCTGCACCTGCTCTTGGGCAAGGACTCTGCTGAACGCCTCGGCATTGATAATAGTGTCGTAGTCAATGCAGATCAAAGTTCCGCCATTGAGTAAGGCGGTCCAGGTTTCCCACGCAGAACCGTCGAAAGCGATATTCGCAATGTTTGCCACACGAGCTGATTTAGGCATGTAGCTCAATATATTCGTTTCTTTTGTCAGACGAACAACGCTGCGGTGCTCAATCTGTACACCCTTAGGCTTACCAGTCGAACCAGACGTGAAAATCACGTACGCGAGATTCGTTGCAGACGGTCTTGGAAGAGAGCACGGGCTCACACTGTCTTGCCTCAAGGCCTCGCCAATCTTTTCAAAGGCCACGTCAAGAGGCGGGAGCTGTGGCGGAGTTGTATCCGAGCCTGTTAGGACGATCTTGTGACCAGGGATAGATGTAAGAATATGCTCCAAACGTGCAGCAGGGACTTTGATATCGAGAGGGAGATATGCCATTTTGGCTTTGATGATACCCAAGAAAGCGACCACAGTCTGGCACGAGCGAGGTGCCAGAACACCCACTACGGACTCTTGGGGCATTTTTCTTTGTAGCAACCAACCAGCAAGGATGTCGGATTGAGAGTCCAGCTCCTGATAGGTGAGCTGTGAAGACGGATCCTTCACTGCGACTGTATCAGGAGGGCAAGATGCCACTTGCTCTTGAAATATATCAATGATGCTTGAATCACTGGGGTATGCAGTTTCTTCAATATCGAGCAAACCACGGTTGCTGAGCTCGCGAGGAAGTCCATCTGTCAATGGCAATGCCGCGATTGGTGTCGTTGGTGCCCCCATGCCTTGGCGGAGGACCTCGTAGAAGGTGCTGGCGATGTTTTCGACAGTACTGGTCTCGAAGAGAGCGGAAGAAAAGAGGATAGAACCCTCAAGCTTGTCGTTGCCCTGGGCCAAGTGGAATTCCATGTCGAATCTTGTTGTAATTTCCTGGGCAACTCGTTCGCCTTCAAGGCCTTCCAATTGAATCTGACCAAGGTGCTTCTGTGAGTGCAGCGCAAACATGATCTGCACGAGAGGGTTCCGCGAAGTATCTCTTGACCCTGGCAGTAACTTGGATACAATTCTCTCGAAAGGGACATCTTGATTCGACAGAGCTTCTGTTGATACAGAGCGGACTTGTTTGATGAGACCTTCAAACGTCATGTCATCATCAAGGACAGTGCGGATGCACTGAGTATTAACGAAGAACCCGATCATGCGTTCCACTTCGACACGGTTACGATTGGCGACGGGAGTTCCAATAGCACAATCCTCGACTCCTGTAAGTCTATAATGCGTAGCCCGTAGAGCCGCGAGTAAAACGACAAAAATAGTTACCTGATTCACCTTGGACGCCTCAAGCAAAGCCTTATATAGCTCTCCGTCAACAACAAAAGGAACGGCACAGGCCTCACCCGTCAGGATAGGCGGGCGCGGCTTGTCACATAGGAACTCAGCGGGGGCGCTGTTCGCCAGCTGCGTGGTCCAGTAGTCTAACTGTCTCTGTTGCTCCACGACCTGAGAATCTTGCCTCTGCCACGCCGCAAAGTCGCGATATTGGACTGGAAGAGGAGTGGTATATATGAGGGGATTTTCGTTGCTGCGAAGGGCCAATGAGTAAGCTTCGCCGAGTTCTTGGCGTAGGATATCAAGGGAATATCCGTCAGAGATAATATGGTGCATGACAATGGATAAGATGTAGTCATCGTCAGACAACCGAAGCAGGCTAATCCGCCAACCTGGCTCTGAGGCGAGATCAAAGGGCCGTGTTTGAAGCTGCTTCAAGGTGTGCAAATATTGACTCTCAAGCTCAGGGCCAGTCATTTGGTCGGAATAGTCAATGATGTTGAGCTTTGTTTTGCTGCTCGATTGCACAATTTGAACAGGCTCATCCTCAATAGCTTCGAAAGTTGTACGAAGTGGCTCGTGCTGATTCTCGATGGCATCAAGGGCTCTTTGTAAGGCCTGGACATTAATCCTACCGCGAAGGCGTGTGGCAATCGGCATGAGGTACAACGATGCGCCAACATGTAAACGGTCTAGGAACCAAAGTCGGCCCTGGGCAAACGATTGGAGTGCAGGACCCTTCTGGCCATACCGCTGGATGGCGCGGTGCTTATATGTTGACTGTGATCTGATGGCATCGGCAAGGTCAGCGATAACAGGGTTGTCGAATACCTCCTTGACCGCGACACGTGTGTCTAGCTCTCGGCTAAGGCGTGCCGCCAGTCGAGTGGCCATGAGAGAATGTCCACCGAGGTTAAAGAAGTTGTCATTCATTCCAGCGTCTTTGATTCCCAGGACTTGTTCCAACTCTCGGCACAATGCCTTCTCCAGCTCGTCTCGGGGCGGGACATGCACAACAGTCTGGTTGCTTCGCAGTACAGTCTTGGCCTCCTGGGCGAGCTTGCTTCTGTCAACTTTTCCGTTGGCGTTGACTGGCATATCATCCAGGACAATGATTCGAACAGGAATCATGTAGGGAGGCAAGGCAGTCACGAGTCGAGTGCGAATGCGGAGCTCGAGTTGGTCCTTAAACTTTTCTTCCGTGTCATTACTGCCACTCGGCCTCATAGGAATACTTCGGGCAGAAACGAAGCCGACAAGCTCAGCTTCCTGGCCCTGCTCTTCGCGAATGACAATAGCTGCGTCAGTAACTTCATCGCATCCCAGCATAGCGTGCTCAATCTCGGATAACTCAACACGGTGATTTCGGATCTTAACTTGACGATCCATGCGGCCGAAGAACTCGATCTGGTTATCAACTGGCCTATATCGCACGCGATCACCTGTGCGATAGGCACGTACTAGCTTGTCATCGAGGACGACTTGAATAAAGCGGTTATAATCTTGAGCTTTGTCCGTGTAGCCTCGAGCAACACCGTCCCCGGTGACGACCAGCTCTCCCATGACACCTGGAGAAACGATTTGTTGCTGATCGTCCATGACGTAGGCACCGGAATTACTGATGGCCAAACCAATCGGCACACCGTTAGTGAAGCATTCGTTTTCTCGGATCTTGTAGATGGTGCTCAGCGCTGAGTTCTCGGTAGGGCCATAAGCGTTATAGACACCTCCTCCAGCCTTGACAAGCTTCTGAGCAGCGATGGCGTCTTTTCCATCCAGGCGATCAGCACCCACATACAGATGTCGCAGGGCGGCGATGCCTGCGGGATAATTGTTCAAGCACTGCTTCAGTAGGAGAGTGGGTAGCATGGCCGCATTGATGTCCTCGCGGATAAATTGCTCCCCTAAGGCCTGAGTGTCCATGACAGTCGATTGATCAAAACAAACTAGCGTCCCTCCATTGAGAATAGCGGAGAAGATTTCCCAGACAGATAGATCGAAGGCAAGACTCATTACATTTGCGATGCGACCTGGTGCGTGTGCTGGTAGCACGCTGTTGACATTGGTGTCCTTGACAAGTCGCACAATGCCCCTGTGATCAATCATCACACCCTTCGGCTTGCCAGTTGATCCTGAGGTGAAAATGACATAGGCTAGGCTCGTAGCGGTAGGTTCTGGCAAGCCGTGTGATGGTCCACTAACTCTCTGGTGTTCTAAGAGGTGGCCGATGCGATGAATTTCGACGTCCTCTTGGTCAATTGCCGGATATGGCACATCCGCTCCTAAAAGAACCAGTTTTTTCTCTTGTTTAGGGACAGCGTCTAAGATGGCTTCGATGCGAGCAACCGGTGCATTGATATCAAGTGGGAGATATGCAAGATTCGCCTTTAATACGCCAAGGAAGGCCACCACTGCCTGGCATGATCTCGGTGTCAGAATTGCGACTAGAGATTCAGGCGCTAAGCCTTGACAGTGCAGCCATGTTGCGAGTCGATCTGACTGTTGGTCAAGCTGTGAGTAAGTCAGCCGCGTGGTGGAGTCTTTCACGGCCACCTCGTCAGGCGAAGCAGCCACTTGTTTGCTAAAGACTTGAGCCACGCTCAAATCACGCGGATAACTGGTCTTCTCAATTTCAAGCAGTGGTTGCAGCAAAGAGAGCCCGTCAGTAATGGGAAGAGTAGCAAGGGGAGCCTTGGGCTGTTCAAGACCCCTACGAAGGACCTCGAAAAAGACAGAAACCAAGCTCTGGATCGTTTTCCGCTCGAAGAGGTCAGTAGAGAAAAGAACAGTTCCGCCAAGGCGATTCATGTCCTGGAAGAGATGGAACTCAACATCGAAGCGGGTCGTTGGTTCGATTTCGATCGGCTCACTCTGCAAGCCCTCTAATTGGATCTTGCCAAGGTCTTGTTGAGAATGAAGAGCAAAGAAGAGCTGCACCAGTGGGTTGCGAGAAGTATCTCGAGATCCAGGAAGAAGTTGAGAGACTAGGCGCTCAATAGGTACGTCTTGGTTTGCAAAAGCTGCCGTGGTCGTTGATCGGACTTGTTGAACAAGAGAAGCGAATGTTTCCTCGCTCTTGTCCACCCGCAGCCGGATGCACTGCGTGTTGACAAAGAACCCGATAAGGTCCTCCAATTCGGGCCAGTTTCGATTAGCAATAGGAGTACCGATACAAGCATCATCAGCCCCTGTCAGTCTATAATGCGCGGCACGGAATGCAGCCAGTAGCACTGTGAAAGAGGTGACTTGATGGGACCTTGAAAATTCCCTGAGGCGAGTATAAAGATCCTTCTCAATGGTGAGAGGGACTGCTTCAGCCTTCCCCGTCAGGACATTAGGTCGTAGGTGGTCAATCAAGAGTTCAGCCGGATTACTGTCGGCAAGTTGTTTGGTCCAGTATTCGAGCTGTTTCTGATGCTCGTCAACTTGATCTTGTTGCTTTTGCCAAACAGAAAAGTCTCGGTATTGGATTTGAAGCGGCTGAACAGTCGAGAGGGGGTCGTGCCCTTCAAGCGCAGCAGAGTAGAACTTAGCCAGCTCTTGACGTAAAATATCAATGGACCAACCATCGGAAATAATGTGGTGCATAGTGATAGAAAGAACATAATCATTTTCTGCAATGCACAAAAGTCTGACGCGCCAGCCAGGTTCCAAAGCGAGATCGAATGGGGCATTCTGCAGCTTGCGCAAGGTTCCCATGAAATCATCAGCTGAGACGTTGATGACCTCCAGCTCTTTGACACTAGGAGGCTGGACGACCTGCAACCCAATGCCATCGTTGGATTGGAATACGGTGCGAAGGGTCTCGTGACGAGTCTCAACAGCGCTAAGGGCAGCCTTGAGGGCATCCAAGTTCAGCTCTCCCTGCATTCGCGCTGCTAGGGGCATGTTGTACAAAGGTTTACCTTCCTTTAGGTTGAGCTGATCAATGAACCACAGGCGCCCTTGAGCAAACGACTGCTCAACAGGGCCGGAGTTCTCCGTGTTAACACGAGGAATAGGCTTGTGCTCCTTTGATCCCTTGCGAACAAGAGCAGCCAGGTCTGCTAGGACAGGGTGGTCGAAGACGTCTTTGACAGAAACCTTGGTATACAAGCGCCCGCTGACACGTGCTGCTAGCTTCGTAGCAATCAACGAGTGGCCTCCGAGATCAAAGAAATTGTCAGTAACTCCAGCCTCTACGCCAAGGACTTCGACAAATTCTTCGCAAAGAGCGGCCTCGATGGCATCGCGGGGTGCAACGTGAACGGCCGCTGCCTTGCTGCGGGCGATAAGACGGGCCTGCTTCGATAGCTCGTTGCGATCCACTTTGCCGTTGGAATTAACAGGCATCCTGTCCAAGACAATAATTCGGACAGGAATCATGTATGGTGGCAGCTGTGTCTGCAAGCTCTCGATGACCTGTGTCTCGATACGGCGCTTCTGCAATCGTTGGAGCGGCCGAGTTGTCAATGGACCTGCGGTAACAGTATCTTCAGGGAAGTTGAACAACACGCGACTGTTGGTATTGGCTGCCGGGATGCGATGGAAGATAGCATCCAGAGCACCATTCTGGGATACTTGGCGAGCCCAGCTGAGAGCTACCACAAAGCCGAACTCTTGAGCCAGTCTAGCGATCTGGGCGGTGGTAAGTGAAGGGCAAGCCTGTGCCTTCTCTCGGGCGTTGGCCAACCAGGCCATACCCTCTACAGCGTCCTGAGACGTGCTTTCAAGGGATTCAACGACACTTCTCTCAACAATAGTGTTGGCAAAAGTGATGTTGCCCACAGCGACAGTCGAGGCATCAGATGAATGCTGCAGCAAGTGGCGAAGCTTACTGTAATCCATTGCAGACTCCTTGAAGTTAACCCAGTCTTCATTCTGAACCTGATGAACAGCCTTTTGAGACCCAGGGGTCTTGAGATGTAACACAGCTGTGTAACGGTAGGAACTCAGTTCATTGACGGCTTCCATTCTCTTCGGCAAGATTTCGACGTGCTCAATTCGGGAGATTTGTGAAGCGAGCTTGGTAAAGAACTGAGGATCAACAAGTAGCTCTTCGTCTCGGTCTTCTAGCTCCGCTATTTTGCGACGAACCTCATCTTTAGTAGCCTTCTCGCCTAGTGTAAACAAAGCCCTCGACGTAAGGAAATCTTTGTTGAGAGTATTGGAACGAATATCACCAAAAAACAGGCGCTCAACACCAGGGAATGAGACAAGCGTTTCGATGAGGAGAGTCAGGTACTCGGGAGTAGGAAAGTACTGGGCGACCGAATTCACGACCACGTGTTTGGCATAGAGGTCAGTGTAAGAGGAAACGTCAGTGGCTGTACCAAGATGCACCTGGACTTTGTCCGAGAAGTTGGGGATGGCCATGGCGGTCTTGGTAACAAGCTCAGCAGCCGACTTTGAAGGATCGAGACCAATGTAGCTGCGAAGCCCGTCGCCCAAGTTGAAAAGAATCATACCGGTACCGGTACCGACTTCGAAAACATCGCCAGCATCTTCCCCATCGAGGATGGCCTCCATGGTGTCGTCAAGCCATTCGTTCATTTCCTCCTTGGGGATGTCCTTTCCATCGTACATAGATGTCCAACCAATGAAGTCTCTACCAATGTTGGTCTTGTCAATAGTATCGATGTCTTCGTAACGGCTTGTTTCGAAGTGGTCAGACCAAATTTGTACTTGGTCACCAGACTTGGCAAGCTCTTCGTCAAGTGTGCCCTGTCGGGCAGTAATGAAGCCCACCATTTCGGTTTCCTCGTTTTCATCCTTCTTCAGAGCTACAGCAGCATCGCCCACTTGGGCGGATGAAAGCATTGCATGCTCGACTTCTCCAAGTTCGATACGGTGACCCCTGATCTTTACTTGGCGGTCAATTCGCCCAAAGAACTCGATTTGATTATCGCTAGGGCGATATCGTACACGGTCACCGGTTCGGTAAGCCCGAACAGGCTTGCCTCCTTGGATCGAGACCTCCAAAAAGATCCCATTATTGAGATCCGGATTTGTGTAGCCACGGGCGACACCATCACCGGTCACTACAAGTTCACCTATGACACCCGGGGATACAAGCCTCTGTTGGGTGTCCATAACAAAGGCTCCAGAGTTGCTGATGGCCCATCCGATAGGGACACCGTTGACGAAGGTCTCGTTCTTACCAACCTTGTAGAGGTTACTTAAGACTGCATTCTCGGTGGGGCCGTATGCATTGTAGATGCCACAGCCAACGAGCCTTTCAGCTACGATAGCATCGTGTCCATCAAGTCTATCGGCGCCAATATAGAGGTGATCTAGGGCACTGATAGCTGAAGGATTATTAGCAAGACATTGCTTCAGCAGTAGGGATGGAAGCATAGCGGTTCGAATATTCTCTCGTGCGAATAAATCACCCAGAGCCTTTGTGTCGACGACAGTTGAATAGTCAATGCAGTAGACCGTGCCTCCATTCAAAATAGCCGCGAAGATCTCCCACACGGAAAGATCGAAAGCTATGCTCATCAGATGCGCAATGCGGGTCTTTGGAGGCAGCATGCTGACAACATTGCTTTGCTTCACGAGCCTCACGATGCTTCGGTGCTCAATCATAACGCCTTTAGGCTTTCCAGTTGAACCTGAGGTGAATGTGGTGTAGGCGAGGCTAGTGGCAGAAGGAGAAGGCACGCTGCTAGTGGTCAATTCTGCGCTTGAAAGGTCGGATCGATCTAGAACTTGACTGATCTTGAGAACCTCCACATCCGCAGCTGTGATAGCAGGAGTTTGTGTATCGCTTCCAATCAGCAACAAGCTCTTTCCAGGCAAAGTGTTCAAGATTGCTTCGAGGCGTGCAACTGGAGTCTTGATATCCAGAGGGAGGTACGCCAAGCTTGCTTTGAGTATTCCGATATACGCTATCACTGTTTCGCAAGATCTTGGTGCGAAAACACCTACAAGAGTCT
The DNA here is from genome assembly GCA_013266165.1 of Fusarium graminum. Lineage (NCBI taxonomy): Eukaryota > Fungi > Ascomycota > Sordariomycetes > Hypocreales > Nectriaceae > Fusarium > Fusarium graminum. Next base: position 165,752 of record JAAGWP010000121.1, read on the forward strand.
CGGGATCAAAGCGCTTGTGCTGCCTAAGCCAGTTGGCAAGCTTGTTTGACTGTTGGTCCAATGATAAATATGAAAGCTTTGATGAAGAATCTTCAACAGCAATAGCGTCCGGAGAAGCCTGTATATGCTCGTTGAGAACATCGATGACGCTGGAATCACGAGGGTAGTCGGTTCGGTTGATCTCAAGTAGCCCGTGATTCTGAAGCTTTGAAATCCCATCAGACAAAGGCAAGCTGTGTAGTGGGATCTCAGGCTCGTCTAGTCCTCGTCGAAGAACCTCGTAGAAGACGCCGAGTATGGCTCTAACCGACTCAGCACCAAACAGGTCAGCCGAGTACATCATCGTACCCGTGAGCTTCTCAGACGACTCTTGAAATATATGGAATTCCATATCGAATCTAGTTGTTGCTACTAGGTGGATAGGCTCGCATTCGGTCCCCTCCAGATCAATACGTCCGAGTCCTTCCTGAGAATGGAAGGCGAACATTAGCTGGACCAAAGGATTTCTGGAAGTATCTCTAGATCCAGGCAATAGGGCAGTAACTAGCTGTTCAAACGGAATATCTTGGTTATCAAACGCATCTGCAGCTGTCGATCGAACTTGGCGGATAAGACTCTTAAAAGTAGTCTCGGCGTTAATCTTGATCCTCATACACTGTGTGTTAACGAAGAAGCCAATCATGTCCTCAAGCTCGGGTCGATTACGTCCTGCGATAGGCGAACCAACCGTAGCATCCTCGGCACCAGTGAGTCGATAGTGTGTTATGCGAAATGTAGCAAGCAGGACAGAGTACAAGGTAGTTTGTGCGGTCTTGGAAAAGTCTTGCAGTCGCTTATAGATTGCTCCATCAATCGTGATTGGCATGAGCCCTGCTTTGCCTGAAAGAATAGATGGCCGTGGGTAATCAGCTAGGAACTCGGCTGGGGCAGAGTCCTTCAGCTTTGATGTCCAGTAGTTGAGTTGGGCATCATACTGTTTGACTTGCTCAGTTCGCTGCCAAACAGAGAAGTCACGATACTGGACGGGCAGTGGTTCTATTGCGGATAATGGCTCCTGGCTGTGGAGGGCAGCGGAGTAGAATATGCTGAGCTCCTGGCGGAGAATGTCAATTGACCAGCCATCAGAAATGATATGGTGCATGGTAATCGATAGGATATAGTCATCGCGCCCAACGCGGAGAAGACAAACTCTCCAGCCGGGCTCAACAGTGAGGTCGAACGACACTGTCAATTCCTGCCTCAAGCTAGCCAACCAGTCTTCGCCTGCAGGTACGTCCGCAACAGAAAGCTCCTTATAATGGCCTGACTGAACGATTTGCATTCCCACACCATCTTGTTCCGCGAATATCGTACGAAGGGTCTCGTGTCGTCGTTCGAGAGCGAACAAGGCCTTGCTCAATGCAGAAATATCAAGAACACCCTTTAGTCGTACTGCAAGTGGCATATTGTACCAAGTAGCACCAAGGTTCAATTGATCGAGGAACCAAATACGTCCCTGAGCGAAGGACTGTTGTACAGGGCCGGTAGATTCCAACTTCGGAATGGCACTATACGGTGCTGTTCGTTGGCTAACGGCTGTCGCAAGGTCGACAATCACGGGATTGTTGAACACATCTTTGACAGAAATTTCCACATCCATCAGCCGGCTGATACGTGCGGCGAGCTTAGTGGCCATTAAAGAATGACCTCCAAGGTCGAAGAAGTTATCAGAAATGCCAACATCTAATCCTAGAACAGCAGTAAACTCCTTACAAAGCAAGGCTTCTGTCTCGTTGCGAGGATTGACCAAAGCCCGCGGACCCTTGCCAACCGTGGAGTGTAGTACAAGTTGTGCTAGAGCTTTCCGGTCTACTTTGCCGTTGCTGCTGAGAGGCATGCGTTCAATTACAACAATGCGAGATGGCATCATGTAGGATGGTAAAGCAGTCTTCAGCATGGCACGTAGACGAGATTCAATCTCGTGGTTGCGGTGGCGCTGCATTGGTCGATTAGTGAGCAAACTGACCAGCTTAGGCGGCTCTTCAAGTGGAAAATTGAACAAAGTTTTGCCCATGTGATGGTGAAACACCGCGTCAAACCCGCCTCGTAGGGAACGCTGTCGAGCCCAGCTGAGCTCGACGTTGAAACCAGCCTCTCGAGCAATGTTTTCGACCTCAGCAGCGGAGAGTGCATTGGCGCTGGCTGCCTCGAGACGAGCCGAAGAAATCCAGCCAGAGTCATTCACCTCTTTAGGGTCCGGGTTCACCTCCAATGACTCGACAACTTGTCGCTCGAACTTGAGCTTAGCATTAGGAATGTTGCTAACAGCAACAGTATCCTGGTCGAAATATTCTCGCAGATAAGCCAAGAGAGATGCACGGCTCATTTGACGACCATGGAAGTCAAGCCATGAGGAGGTCTCAATATTGTGGATTTGAAGAGATCGTCCATTTGGCTGCTTCTTGTGAATCACAGCAGCAAAACGGTAGCAACTCAATTCATTTGTCGCCCTCATCTTCTTGGGCAAGATTTCCACGTGTGCGATGAGATTTGGCAACCGACGAGCAAGAGCGGTGAAGTAAGCCGGAGAAACACATAACTCCTCCTCGGCTTCCTCTACAGCGATCTGCTGTCGCTTGACTTCTTCCTTCGTCACATTCGGTCCCAATGAATGGAAGGCCTTGCTCGCAGAGAATTCTTTATACAGCGCATACGAACGCAAGTCGCCAAGGTAGATTCTCTCCATACTCTCTATCTTAAGCATGTTATCAATCAGCGTGGTGAGGTAGTCAGCACTAGGGAAGTACTGAGCGACTGAGTTGACAATAGCAAAATCTGGAGAGTTGAGTTCACCGAGCTTGTCAATATCGACAGCAGTGCCTGCCTCAACACGAACCCTTCCGGCGAGTGCCGGCTGCATTTGCGCCATCTTCATGGTGAAAGCAGCTGCGCCAGCGGAAGGATCAACACCAAGGTAGCTCTGAGGAGGATTCGTAAGTCGGAACAGGTTGAAAAGAATCATACCTGTACCAGTACCGATTTCAAGGGCGTTTGAGGGGTAGCCGCCAGCTTCGATCGAAGCCATGGTGTCGTCTAACCATTCGTTCATCTCGCCCAAGTCAATAGGCTGCCCGTCAAACATGGAATTCCAGCCCATGAAATCTCTTCCCAGCTTTGAAGTATCAATGGTGTCGATATCGGCATAGGTACTCGAGTCAAAGAGGTGACTCCACGCCTCGACTTGGTTGGACTCTCCATGTTCGGTCTGATCACGTTGAACAGGAGCAGCCTCCGCCTCATTATCCAAAGTGACAAAACTGACCAGCTCGTTTTCTTCCCCTTCGTTCTCTTGGAGTAGTACAACGGCCTCGCTGACCATGTTATCTCGCAGGATGCTGTGCTCCACCTCAGCCAGCTCGATCCGGTGGCCTCGTAGCTTGACCTGGTGGTCCATTCGCCCGAAGAACTCGAGTTGTCCATCTCGTTGACGGTAACGGGCTCGGTCTCCGGTCCTGTAGGCTCGAACGTTCTCCTCGCCTACCTGTACGTTGACAAAACGACCACGATTAAGAGAGGTATCAGTATAGCCCCTGGCCAAACCATCGCCAGCTACAACTAGCTCGCCCATAACCCCAAGGGGAACTAGGCGTAGGTGAGAGTCCATGATAAATGCAGCTGAGTTGGTGATTGCCCGTCCTATGGGAACGCCATTGACACTGGCCTCGTCAGATGGCATAGGGTAGGCTGTACTAAAAGTAGTATTCTCGGTTGGACCGTAGACATGGCAAAAGCCACCTCCTGTAAGGGTGGACGCCTTGGCCGCATCGTTTGGGTTCATTCTCTCACCTCCAGCTAGAAGAATTTCTAAGCCGCTGAATGTTCCAGGAGCTTCTTCCAGGCGTTGTTTGAATAGAGCAGTGGAAAGGAAAGCCCCCTTGACACCTTCCTGAACAAAAGTTCGCTCAAGAGCTGCTGCGTCCAAAACGGTCATGTGGTCAATACATATCACTGTACCACCGTTGAGTAGCGGTGTGTACAGTTCCCAAGTAGCTGCATCAAATGCCAAATTTGAGAGATGAGCTATCGGAACCGCTGCATTCGTGCCAGTGGGCAGAGAGGTATTTTTCACTAAGCGCACAATACCACGATGCTCGATCTGGACGCCCTTGGGCTTGCCCGTCGATCCAGAAGTAAACATGACGTATGCTAAATCAGTGGCAGATGGGGTCGGTAGCTTGAAGTCTTTGGGTATAGGCATGGCCGCGAGCACCTTTGGCAGTCGCACAAACTCGACGTCTGCCCACTGAGCTTCCGGCTCTTCAGTATCGGCACCAAGTAAGATCAGCTTATGGCCATCGAGGGCTGAGAGAATACTCTCCAGCCGACCAAGGGGCACATTAACATCGAGAGGGAGATAAGCTAGGCCAGCCTTAAGAATACCGAGCAAGGCGACGACCGTCGGGCAGGATCTCGGCGCAAGTACGCCCACAACAGTCTCGGCAGGAAGTTGTCGTTGAGTTAACCAAAAAGCGACTTGATCAGACTCTTGATCGAGCTGAAAATACGTGAGCTGGCTCGAACCATCCTTTACGGCAATCTTGTCGATGGATACGGCGGCCTGCTGACGGAAGAGCTGAGGAACGCTCATGTCTCGTGGGTAGTTTGATCGTCGCACTTGAGCAAGTCCCTTAGCATTGAGGGCAGCGAGGTTACGAGTCAGGGGCATTGTAGCGACATTCTCTTGAGGCGCCTCAATACCTCGCTGAAGCATTTCAAGGAAAATCGAAGACAAAGAGTTAATAGTCGCTGGATCATAAAGTTGTTCAGCGAAGATGACTTTTCCAAGTATGCAATCATCACCTTGGAAAAGATGGAACTCAAGATCAAAACGAGTTGTAAGAGCGCCTTGGAGAGGCTCAAATTGCAGACCTTCAAGATCCAGCTTCCCAATACGTTTCTGGGTGTGTAGAGCAAAGGTGACTTGAACCAAGGGATTTCGGGCCAGATCACGAGCACCAGGTCGCAGCTCGGCGACCACCTTCTCGAACGGCACGTCCTGGTGAGCATGGGACTCTGCTGTTGTCTCGAGCACGTGTTGAACAAGCTCTTCGAAAGACTTTCCTTCGACTTGAAGGCGGATGCATTGCAAGTTCACAAAAAAGCCCACAAGACCCTCAAGCTCTTGGCGATTACGGTTAGCAATAGGAACACCGATAGTAGCGTCCTCGGTACCAGTCAAGCGGTAATGAGTAGCTCGGAACGCTGCCATAGCCACGGCGAAAGGAGTTGCTTGGTTTTTTTGGCAGAACGATTGGAGACCATGATACAACGGCCCGTCGATAACAAGTTCGTTTGAATCAGCTCTGCCCGAGAGCATGGGAGGCCTGGGTTTATCGCAGAGAAACTCAGCAGGCTGAGTTCCTTTGAGTTGCTCGACCCAGTATTCCAATTGCTTCTGGTGTTCTTTTACTTGCGCCTCTTGTCTCTGCCAGATGGCGAAGTCACGATATTGAATTGGCAAAGGCTTCACCTGACTAAGGGGCTTTTGGCCCCTGACTGCGATAGCGTAGAATTCTGTCAATTCTCGCTGCAGCACGTCAACTGACCAACCGTCGGAAATGATATGATGCATGACCATTGATAGCACGTGCTCATTCTGGCCAAGTCGGAACAGGGCCGTCCTCCAGCCTGCTTCGGAAGATAGATCAAATGCAGTAGTGTGCTCGGTTTGAATAGCCTCCTGCAAGGCTGCTTCGCCGTTAGCGCCAAGGTCGTGCACCCGGAGCGGCTTGGGGTCATAAGAGTTCACGTTTTGCACATTGACGCCATCTTGTTGCAAAAATGTGGTACGAAGCGTCTCGTGTCTTTCCTCTAAAGCCCATAGCGCTGCCTGAAGCGCACCAACATTGAGTGGTCCAATAAGTCGAGCGGCAAATGGCATCAAGTACCACAACGATTCAGTGTACAGGCGGTCGAGGAACCACAGACGACCCTGTGCAAATGATTGCTCAATTACAGCCTGGCTGTCATTGTGGGGAATGGGAATATAGCGTGTCGTTTGTTGAGAGCTCGTACCCTTGAGTGTTTTCGCCAAGTCCGCAACGACCGGGTTGGCAAAGACGTCTCGGACTGAGATGGCAGCACCCACTCTCTGGTTGATTCGGGATACCACCTGCATAGCCATGACGGAGTGTCCGCCAAGATTGAAAAAGTTATCAGAAACGGCGATTTGACGTCCAAGAACGTGCCCATACTCTTCACATACAGCCGTTTCCAAGTCCGTTCGGGGAGCCCTAGCCGAATCCTGTTCATGGACGGCTGTTGTGGAGTTAAGGTGGACGTTGGCCAGTCTCCGGCGGTCGACCTTGCCATTTGCATTCAGAGGCATATGGTCAAGTAAGATTATTCTGGTAGGAATCATATAGGCAGGCAATGTCGTCTGTAAGGTAGAGCGAAGGTTGATCTCCACCTCCGAGGGGAGCAATAGAGGCTTGATCCCTGTATTATCATTGTCAACCTGAACGGAGCTGTTACCTTTCTCCAGCGTAACAAAGCAGACAAGCTCGACGTTCTTCTCAGAGGATTCGCTCTGCATCATTGCCGTTGCGGCGTCTCTGATATCTTCATGCTTCAGGATGGCCCTTTCCACCTCAGCGAGTTCCACACGGTAGCCACGAATCTTCACTTGGTAATCCATACGGCCGAGGAATTCAACCTGGCCATCGCTTGGACGGCACCGCACACGATCTCCAGTACGATAAGCCCTGATCCTTTGACCACCAATGTTAACATGGATGAAATGGCCCTCATTGAAAGTAGCATCGGTATAGCCACGGGCAAGGCCATCTCCTGCGACAACGAGCTCGCCTATAACTCCTAGAGGGACTAGCTGCTGTTGCTGGTTCATAACAAAGGCCGCGGAGTTGCTCACGGATTTTCCAATGGGCACTCCATTTGCCAGATCTTCGTGCCCCATTTCATTGATCGCGTAGATTGTGCTAAGAATGGTATTTTCCGTGGGCCCATAAGCGTTGTAGACTTGACCTCGAATGCGGGCCTGGGCCTTCTGTCCATCTCGGCTATCGAATCGATCTCCAGCCGCGAATAGAATATCGAGACCAGCCAGAGCCTGAGAAGAGCTACCAAGACATTGCTTGATGAGAGCGGGCGGAAGCATGGCTGTATTAATGGATTCGTGCTCCATCACCAGCTCGAGTGCCTTGCTATCTAGAGCTGTGAGGTAGTCGATACATACCAAGGTTCCTCCATTTAGCAGCGCCGCGTAGATCTCCCAGGATGAGGCGTCAAATGCGACGTTGGAGATATGGGCAACATTTGCGATCTCAGGCTGATTTTTCGTAACATTGCTCTGCTTCACAAGTCGAATAATACTTCGATGTTCGATCATTACACCCTTAGGCTTTCCGGTCGAGCCAGATGTATACATAACATACGCGAGACTAGTAGCGGAGGGTCTTGCAATGCCGTCGACACGACGCATTGCGCTCTTGGTACCGTCAGTGAAGCCATTGGTCCCATTGATGGATCCATTTGTCGATCCATTGACATAGCTATTGGAGTGGCCATTGGTACATCCATTAGAGTGACCGTTGACATAGCCATTGGTATGGACATCGGAGTGCCCATTGGTGTGACCATTTAGTAACCCGTTAGTGTCGCCATTGGCCTTCTGGGAAGAGGTAAGAATTTCGCGAATGTATGCCGTTTCCAATTCGGCAAGTGATAGCTCAGGAATAGGGATATCGTCGCCAAGCAGGACGATTCTGTGTCCGGGAACTTCGACCAGGATGCTCTGAAGGCGGGTGACTGGAACATTGACGTCCAAGGGCACGTAAGCCAAGTTAGCCTTCAGAATGCCCAGGAATGCAACGATAGTTTGGCAGGACCTAGGCGCAAGGACGCCGACCAGCGCCTCGGTGGGGAGGTTTTGCGTCTTCAGCCAGGCTGCAAGTACGTCTGACTGCTCGTCAAGCTCGGCATATGTGACTTGAGCGCCCGTGCTGTCCTTGACGGCGGTTCTTCGGGGATAAGCCTCTACCTGGGTTTGGAATACATCAATAACACTGGAGTTGCGAGGGTAGTCGGTTTTTTCAACGTCCAGAAGACCCATCTGGCGGAGCTTGGACAGACCATTAGTCAATGGCATTGCGTTAATACGAGTACTTGGCTCGTCAAGTCCCCGGCGCAGCACTTCGTGGAAGACAGCGAGCATGCTTTCGACTGTCTCCTTCTTATATAGTTCCTTGGCAAAGACCACAGTTCCTTCGAGGCGATTCATTTCTTGAAAAACATGAAATTCCAAGTCGAATCGGGTCGATGGCGCTAGTGGCAGTTTCTCTACTTCCAACTTGTGGTCTAACTTGAGGTTGCCAAGATCTTGATGCGAGTGCACAGCAAACATGAGCTGCACCAACGGGTTGCGCGAGGTATCTCGAGATCCCGGTAGCAGAGATGAGACGAGACGCTCGAAGGGCACATCCTGATTTGCAAATGCATCTGAAGCCTTTGTTCGCACCTGCTTGACCAAACTTTCAAACGTGTCCTCTTCAACCCCAAGTCTCATACATTGCGTGTTGACAAAGAATCCGATCATTTGTTCCAGTTCAGGGCGATTCCTGTTTGCGATAGGCGTACCAATGGTAGCATCACCTGCACCAGTCAGACGATAGTGCGTAGCTCGAAAAGCCGCGAGCAGAATCACAAATGTTGTTGCTTGGTTCATGCGCGAGAACTGTCGTACCTTTTGGTACAGAGGGCCTTCGATGGAGAAGGTTACGGCGCCAGCTTCACCAGATAGAACATCTGGGCGTGAATAATCAGCAAGAAATTCTGCCGGAGAGCTGTCTGCCAGCTCTCGTTTCCAATACTCAAGCTGTCTGTCGTGTTCAACCTTTTGCTCCGGCTGCTTCTGCCAGGCTGAGAAATCCCTGTACTGAATGGGAAGCTGGGGGAGAAAATCTGGTGATGTTGGATCCTGGCCGCTCACGGCTGCTGAGTAAAACCGACCAAGCTCTTGTCTGATGACATCAACAGACCAGCCATCAGTGATGATGTGATGCATAACAATTGAAAGGATATGATCATCTTCTCCCAATCGCAACAAAGCGACTCTCCAAGGAGGCTCAGATGATAAGTCGAAACGGACAGTTTCATGCTGCTCCAGAATCGGGAGATACCCGTCCTTACTACACGGAGGTACATCAATGATCTTCAAGTTCCGGGGATGGAAATCATGTACAACTTGCATGCCGAGGCCTTCTCTCTTCTCAAAGGTAGTGCGCAAAATCTCATGACGACTTTCCAAAGCGGAGAAAGCACTGGACAAGGCTTGGGTATTGAGGGGTCCTATGAGACGTGCGGCGAGTGGCATGTTGTATGAAGCTCCAAGTCTGAGCTCGTCCAAGAACCACAATCGGTTCTGGGCAAAAGACTGCTCGACTGGTCCATGATATTGGGTTCTAGGAATAGGATTGTGAGGTGCAGAAGAAATTCGGACAGCGGCTGCGAGGTCACCAAAGACTGGGTTATCAAAAACATCCTTTACGGAGACGTTGACGTTCAGCCGGTGGCTAGCGCGAGTCGTCAACTTAGTAGCCATAAGTGAATGGCCACCAAGCTCAAAGAAACTATCCGTAATGCCAACGTCTAAACCTAGCACTTCAGCAGCTTCCTCGCAAATAATAGTCTCTATCTCGTTACGAGGAGCCACAATCGTACGCGGAGTGTCATCCACAACTGATCCTATAGGGAAACCCCCCAAGGCTTTGCGATCGACCTTGCCATTGGGGTTTAGAGGCATCTGGCTCAGAACGACGATACGTGACGGCACCATGTAAAGAGGTAGCTTTGCTCGTAGAACGCTGCGCAGCTGCCCCTCGGCCGATGATGGAATGATGTGGACTCGTGCCTGGTTGGCGTCTTTTCCGCTTGGTGACGGCGGTGTCCTAGCAGATAAGCTGTCGGAATTTGTTGTGACGAAAGCAACGAGGCGAAAATCCAGGTCGTTGTTCTCATCTTGCTTCAACAGGGTTACAGCGTCTCTGACGTTATCCTGGGCAAGCAACACGCTTTCAACCTCTGCAAGCTCGACGCGGTGTCCTCGGATTTTGACTTGCTGATCCATGCGGCCGAAGAATTCAATCTGACCATCCTTGGGTCTGCACCGCACGCGATCGCCAGTTCGATAGACTCGCACAGGCTGCTGTCCGTCATCGAGTTGTAGCTGGATAAATCGGTTGGCTTCTAGGGTCTTGTCGGTATAGCCTCGCGAAAGCCCGTCTCCGACCACTACCAACTCTCCCATAACGCCGGCCGGAACGAATTGCAATTGCTTATCCATTACGAAGGCCCCGGAGTTGCTCACAGCTTTGCCGATGGGTACGCCATTGGCAAAGTTCTCCTCCGGTTCTAGCCTGTATACTGTACTAAGGATTGTGTTTTCGGTGGGCCCGTAGACGTTGTAGATGCCACCCTTTACAAGAGACCGGGCTTTGATTGCATCCTGGGTGTCAAATCGGTCACCACCAATCAAGAGGAGGTCAAGGTTCTGAACTGTTGCAGGAGCACTGCCCAGGCACTTCTTCAGAACAGCGGGCGATAGGACAGATGCATTGATCTGTTGTCTTTCGAAAACAGTTTGCAAAGCCCTGCTATCCAGAACAGTATGGTAATCGATGCAGACCAGCGTTCCACCATTCAGTAGAGACGCATATATCTCCCAAGCAGAGGCGTCGAAGGCTAGGTTTGATAGATGTGCAACGTTTGCTGCAGGAGGGAGTAGTTCAACGATGTTACTCTTCTTGACCAGTCTGATAACATTCCTGTGCTCCACCATAACACCTTTGGGTGCACCAGTCGACCCTGAAGTGAAGATGGCATAAGCAAGGCTAGTCGCCGATGGTCTCGCGCTCGGTTGTGCTTCATTTTTACCACGGAGCATGGTTTCGATCGGCACCAAGTCGATGTTAGGGACAGAGAGATCAGGAGATTTTATATTGGTGCCAACAAGTACGAGCTTCATCCCCAAGGCTGCTGCAAGAATTGATTCGGTACGACCAGTAGGCACATTAGTATCGAGAGGAAGATATGCCATTCCTGCCTTGAGGATACCAAGGAAGACAGCGATCGTTTCACACGATCGAGGAGCGTAGACTCCAACGATACCGTCAGCAGGGAGCTTGCCCTCCAACCAACATGCGATTTTGTTCGACTGCTGGTTCAGTTCCCAGAAGGTTAGCTGAGACGAAGCGTCTTTAACCGCTACGCGCGTCGGGAATAATGAAACTTGTTCTTGAAATACTTGGACGATACTGGAATCACGGGGATAGTTAGTTCTTTGGATATCAAGCAAGCCCTTACCGCGAAGCTTGGAGATCTCATCAGTCAATGGCAGAACAGAGACACGTTTCTCTGGGCTTTCCATTCCCCTTCGCAAGATCTCATAGAAGTTGCCAAGCATGGTCTGCATGGTCTCCATCTCGAAAAGATCAGTAGCGAAAAGGAGATTACCGGAGAATTTCCCATCTTCCTGGTGCATGTGGAACTCTACATCAAATCGAGTAGCTACCGCTGGCTCGAGAGATTCTTGATGAAGACCTCCAAGACGTAGCTTTCCAAGATCATGTTGCGCATGAAGTGCAAACATGACCTGCACAAGAGGGTTTCGGGAAGTGTCTCTCGAGCCTGGCAGCAACGTCGACACCAGTCTTTCGAAGGGGACCTGGATACATGGTTAGAACTGTGAGATTCAGGTACTGCGATACCGAGAGCCATGGTTTGATTGAATGAAAACTAAGTCAGCCATCTACTAAATGACGAAGAGCAAGAAGAGTCTCTACGTTTTGTGTATGTGCTTGGATGGATATTCACGACGATTTGTGTTTGGTATTCGAGGTGGATAGTGAAATGCGGGTGGGGCTTTGTGCGCTGAAAGGCTTTCACGTGACGTTTAAAAGGATGCAAACAACTCACATCTTGGTTCGCGAAAGCATTTGTAGAGGTTTCCTTCACTTGAGCTACCAAACTCTGGAAAGTTTCATCCTCTTCCACAGTAATACGCATGCACTGCGTGTTCACAAAGAACCCGATGATAGGCTCCAGCTCAGGCTGGTTGCGATTGGCACTGGGAGTGCCAATTGTGGCATCGCCAGCACCACTCATGCGGAAGTGGGTGGCACGGAAAGCAGCCAACAACGTAATGTACGGCGTGACTTGGTTCGCGCGGCAAAAGTCGCGCAGTTTCTGGTACAGCGTGCCCTCCACGGTCACCGGGATAGAGCCACCTTTGCCCGAGAGGATAGAAGGTCTCGGTTTGTCGGTAAGGAATTCGGCGGGTGAGCTGTCAGCGAGCTGCAGGCTCCAGTAACGCAATTGCTTCTCGATCTCTGTCTGCAGCTGTCTATCTCCCTGCTGCCAGACGGAGAAGTCGCGATACTGGATGGGAAGAGGTGCGAGGGTGGTTAGAGGATCGACGCCCTGGCAAGCTGCCTCGTAGAACTGGTCAAGCTCGCGGTTGAGGACGTCAACAGACCAGCCGTCAGCGATAATGTGATGGAAAACGATGGACAAGACATGGTCATCAGGACCCAAGCGGAAGAGGGTGACTCGCCATCCCAACTCGGAAGCCAGGTTAAAAGGCGCAATCTGTTCATCATGAAGATCTTGCATGAAGCTGTTGCCGTTCGTGGCAGACAGATCAACTAACTTGAGGATTTTCTGGCTGCACGACTTGACAATTTGCATCCCTTCTCCGTCGGACTCTGCAAACACCGTACGGAGAGTCTCGTGTCGCTGCTCTAAGGCGTGTAAAGCCGTGGTAAGCGCGGACACGTTCAGCGAGCCTCGCAGTCTGACCGCGAACGGCACGTTGTACCAGGAAGCTCCCATATTCAGCTGGTCCAGAAACCACAGGCGACCTTGAGCGAAAGACTGCTTGACAGGGCCCTTGTACTCGGACGGCGTAATCGAGAGGCGCTGCGAGGATCCTGTGGTGGCCATCTTAAGCTTGAGCTGATTGAATGTTGGGTTCTGGAGTACGTCCCGGACAACCAGTTTTATGCCGGCCGACCTCGCGCGATTCACCAGCTTGATAGCGGCGATAGAGTCTCCGCCAGCTTCGAAGAAGTCAACGTTGGCTTGGCCCGTGTGTGGCTCGAGCTGTAAGGTCTCATGCCATAGCTGACGGAGAATGCTCTCGGGATCTGTGGCAGATTCATGTTGCGATACTTCAGCACCACCAGCCCTTTTCTGAAGTCCTTCTGACAGCATTAACGCTCCTATAGATCGGAGCTTCTTCCGATCCGTCTTTCCGGTGGCAGTCATGGGACGTTCGAAAACGCGGATAAAATAAGACGGAATAGCGTAAGCCGCGAATTCTTGCTCAAGTGCTCTCTTCATATCCTTAATCGCCTGCGGCTCCATCGAGACAGGATCTCTTGCCCGTTCCGTGTTTTCGGCGCCGCCTACATTAGGCTGTTCGTCGACGATGAACGCGAACAGTACGATACTCTTACTGCTACTCGCCCCTGGGCGCTTTACAGCCTCCACGACAGCTGTCAACTGACTTGGCAATTGTGGTCGTATCTTTGACTCAATCTCGCCAAGCTCTATCCGCTGTCCACGGATCTTGATTTGCGTGTCTTTACGTCCCAAATAACGTAGCGTACCGTCTGACTCGTAACGGACCAGATCGCCTGTTTTGAAGAATGGCAGAGGAGTGTCCCGATCAGTAGCTGGATACCAAACAGGCACCTCGGTGAGGAAATTGGATGACTGCTCTAGCGTGGCCCCGAGATATCCTTTACCAACTCCGATACTTTCCACGAGCAGCTCTCCGACACAGCCGATCGGGCTCAATCGATTTGGCTCGCCCACTTCTGTCACCCAGTGGCGAGCCCCGGTGGGATGACCTATGTTGTGGATGTGGTGCCCATCAGGCATGGCTTCTGCGACACTACAGATTGTGGCGGCTTCGCTTTGTCCGTAAGCGTATCGCAACTGTACACGATGGGCCCAGAGGTCTCTCGTTTCAGGAGAGATGGTTTCCCCGCCAAGTTGGAGCGTCTCCAAGTTGGGAACTTGTTCAGGGGATATCGCCCCAACGAACGAGGGTGTAAATAGCGCCCAGGTTATACCCATCCGGTTGATATAACCGGCAATATCATTCATTCGATCGTCGTCAGATGGGAAACATACACATCCTCCTTGCATCAAGGTGGAAAGCATCTCAACCAAACTTGCGCCAAAAGCAAACGACGCGAACTGCAGGGCGCGTGTGCCAAGCTTCAACTCGACGGCAGGCGCAAAAGAGGCAGAACATGTTACGAATCCTTGGTGGGTAATCCGGGCACCTTTGGGTTGTCCTGTGCTGCCCGAGGTAAACAGAATGTAGGCTATGTCGTCTGGCGAAGGCGACGCAGGAGCTTCTCGCTCATAGCTTTCGCCTTCCAACGTGGCCAACAGGCTCTCTTCCAAACAAAGACAATTGGAAACCAGGCTTTTCAGTGCATCCACCTGGCGAGTTGATGTGAGTGCAAACGTTGCTGATGTTTGGTGACAAATCTGTGCCATTCTGGCTGGTGGGAGACCAGAATCAATCAAGGTGAAGGCCTTGCCTGCTTTAAGCACAGCTAGAATTGCTACCGGCACCCATTTCGACTTGTCAAAGCATAGAGGTACAATAGATCCAACCTCATGTTTTGCAGAGAGTATATGGCTCGCGAGACGAGAAGACAGTCGCTCCAATTCTTCGTAAGACCATGTCCCGTCCCAGGCACATACAGCATCCTCTTGCGGCATTAAAGATGCTCTCTGGGAGATTACATCGTGGATACAGACCGCCTGTGTTTCAGGCTGAACCCTATTCCACTTCATGATCTCCGCCAAGTCTTCCTGCGGAAGCACATTTAGATCTCGCAGAGGAATTTGGGTGTCAGCAAGATAGCACTGTCGGATAAGGCCGCCTAGCTGTCGAAGGAATCGAACCATCTGTTCGGGATCGATCACCCGCGAATCATAATTGGCATCTATCCTCCCCGAGCCATGCTTCATCTGACAACTCAACAGCAGAGCACCGTTGGTGTATGGGAGTATGGCGTTTGAGGCTTTGACAAATTGATGGAGGCGTGAGACAGGTGCATCGAGATCCTCGCCTTCGACTACGTCCAACACAGTCTGGAATTTGAGGTCGTCCGCTGATCTAATGCCCCATGACGGTATCATGGAAGTCACATTTTCAATCGCACTAGAAAGCGACTGGTCTTGAAGGCAGCGCACGAGCAATGGTGTCACGGCACGGGGACCCTTTTCTCCTGTTTCCTCCGCGAGAGAGGATGGTCGCTGGTTAAGGGTCCCGAACAGGGCCACCGGAGAGTCTGTGTATCGACCTAGCAGTATGGCCAATGCAACACGACAGATAGCTTCTTTGTCCTGTATGTGCTGGCCCGTTGGAAGGGGAAAACTGAGCTCGGTCTGTGCTTCAGGGCGGACGATTGTTTGATTCGGAGACAATGCTGGAAATACTTGTCCAGCTACCTCCTCGTCTCTCTCTTCCTTTTGGTCATTGCCGTTAGAGCCTGCAAAGCTTGCGCTTCCATTGCTGACATTGGCAGGCTCTTCGCTCGCTGAAGCGTTAGTACCATCGTAGGCTGCCAGAACCTTTCGAAGAGTATGGTACTGCACGGTCTGGTCCACAAGCAGGTGGCTGAATGTCCAAACCAGATACCTCTTAGAGGACGTCTCTAGCAGGGCATACCGATTGCACGGGGACCCGTCCTCCTCCGCCGCAGCCTTTTCATCTTCAATGATCTCACTCAACTCTTCCGAACATGTTGTCCACGTGAAGCAGTTGGAAATGGTGACCTGATGCTGTGTTCGCGGGTTCAGTGGCACTATCCTGGTCCGGAGCGTTGGAGTCTGATAGACAACTTCCCTCCAGGAACTGGCCAGACGGTCGAGGTTCACATCGAGGGGGACGTTGTACACAACATGACCGACGTGGCTTTTCTGGATATAGCTCAGGCGCTGGAGTGCGCTGCGTTGGAAAGTCGTGCATGGCGTAACGTTTTCAATGGTAGTCAACTCTGTGTTACAAAGTCGACTGGCTTGCCGTCGCAACGTGTCGAGGCCATTGGTATCAGATACCAAGCCCTTGATGGCGTTCCCAGCAGTATTGTTCTTCATCATTTCGCAATGCTAAGATTTTGTTCGAGTAGTGTCTTTTGAGTAGTAACTTTAGGTAGTAACTCTAGGTAAAGCTCGAGACTTGTGGGAAAAAGGTCACAATTCATATGAAGTCAACTCACGAAGCTGGCATTACCTAATCGTTGAGAGAACATCTCCGCCGCCGAAGCAATCCCGGGATTTCGACTCCAATTGCAGCGTGGTACCGGAGTAGGGGTGACAGTAGCACTAGCTAAGGGGGTGAGCTGTCTACCTTATCCCAACCCTCCGAGCGCTGCTTGTAGCACGTAGGCCTGCCTTGGAGGAGGATTTTCGGTGTAGGATACATCCATCCATGTAAGCTTGTTCCACTTATTCATCGGCGTTTCGAGTTGAGGAATCTACGGAGACCCATCGCGAGCAATGGTTATGACCGATGAAAACTACCTATGTACCCTAGACAGAGTATCTAACCGATGAAAAGTGCAATCGAGTGCAGTCCAAAATAAACTTGGTGACACTAAGTCTCACGCATACCTCAAGCTATGCCCTTATAACTAATTACTAACTTCTATACAACAGCCTTTGAGAATTAATAGAGAAATTTAAGAATAAGCGGTGTTATAACTTATTATGAAGACCTATTGTCTCATCATTTATTTGGAAGATTTTTTTTCGCTTAATCACGGACCAGTATAAAATTTGAAATACTACTAGAACCTCTTATTGGAACTTGATGCTCGATGGCGATTTGCTGCCGTACCTGTCGCTTTATAATTATTACTTTATTAAAGTTCCTATATGGTATACGTACAATATTACTTACGATTGACGTGACACAGACTTGTTTGAATTTAAGGTACCTAATATTGCAATTCTCTATGCAGTGTATCTATCAACACACATAATCTACCCACCCATCCTAAAACATGTTTAGTGATGATCTTATCTTCTGGTGCTTTTGCACAGAAACTGACAATGTATCCATGACCTTGAAATAAGGACTCCTTCCGCCAGAAATTGTCGTTTTGTTACGGCGACCCCTCGACAGGGGTTCCAAGCTGGACTTGTTCCCAGTTGGACCCCAAGAAGCCAAGTCTACAGGGTGTAACTCTTGGTACAAACAAACAGGGATATGCACAAACGCAAGCTTGATGGGTTCATGATCCCTTGTAACTCCACACACGTTGCTCATGATCTTGATGTACATATGTGCGAGCAACGAGCAACGAGCATAACGGGTGGCTGGAAGAGGGATCTGCAGTCGGGTAAGCCCTAGCAAAAATTCCGTCTGAGCATGCTTTGCGATAACATAATCAACACCATAGTTACATGATACTCTCCACTCGCGTACCTTACTGATCCCACGCAGGCTACTGGATATCTCGAATCCCTCGTCTCCTGGCTCCATGCTCAGTTTCACTTGGCGTCTCCACGGGTATATACGGCACGTCCATTAATCGGTTCCCGTCATGATAAGCACGGTCCGCCTGTTAGTTACGAATCATTTCGATACTTTTCTGATGGGTAATGAAGTCAAGCTTCGCAAGTGATGGGTACTTTACGGCCATCCGCTCTTCGTGTCAACTTCTTACGTACGTCCTGCCAACTCGTATGAAGATTCCTGTTACCTCATTATTCCAGTGACCGGTCGATTTTTCTAAGCGTTATCGGCATTATGTCGCGACTCCTTCGCAATTCGTATTTCCCCTCTCGCCTCAGCGTGGCCCGCAAGAACGTGTTGCCAGCTATTCCAGCACGCGCCATGTCCTCTTTCGTGTCCACAGTTCCCAAGGCTGCATCACAGAATCTACAGGCGAGGGAATGGCTCGTGATTATCCCTGATCGTAAGGGCGTAGTATGTGTTACCAAAGCTACTTTTGTGATATCACTTGTTTCTCCAGATTTGCTGGGCTAACCTATACTCTCTATTGTAGCTTCAACGACGATATGAGATTCGCCCGCGGCATCACGTAAACTTTCGACGGCTACATAACGAAGGCCACGTTTCCTTCGCCGGCCCTGTTTTCACGCAGCCTTGTGTCAAAAATCCAGAGAAAGATGATAGGCCATTCATGGGAAGTGTCATGGTCCTGCGTGACGTGGTGCGGGATGATATTTATAAACTGCTCGAGTCGGATTTGTTCATACAGGAAGGGATCTGGGATTGGGAGAATGTAAAAATCTTTCCATTTCAGTCGCCATCCCAGACTCCGCAGTCGAAGACAGCTGATGTTTAGCAAGCGCTCGTGGATTGATCATCTCTAGTTTAGCATTTCCGTAACATCTTTGCAGACTTATCAGGTACAAATGAAGTTGAGAGGCTATCACAAATGACACTTTCACGAGTTATCAAAGTCAATGTATTTGTGGTATTCTGCGCTGTAACCAAGAAGCGCTGTCTCGGCTTCCAAACCACATAGTCCTGGGTTCTCTAATCACCGGTGGAAATGCCATGGACGGTCTCGAACGGCCAGATAGAGACTGTGTTCACGTCCCACACGTCCTACAATCGCGATAATGGTCAGACATACGAAGCTTGGATGGACAAGGGAGAAAGGGTCTTGGTGTTACTCGCCTTCGCGAAGGGGTGAGCCTTGAGCTTCGACTGGATCTCTTCTCGTGACGATGCTTGGCAAGCCAGCATATCGCCGCGAATGTCTCCAGGATTCTTGCCCAAGATGTTGCCAACAAATGATACGTTTTGCAACGGAGGTAGTGTCAGAGCAGTTTGCGCTGGTCGCTTTGAGGTCGGCTTGTCGTGAATAATTACAACACTTGGGCCTCTCGTCAGCTTGATCTACCTAAACAAAGACACAACGTAGATTGAAGCTATTTTGGCGAGGATGGGATGAGAAGAAGCGCTATCAGAGCCATATGATGACGACTGATAAGGCTATGGCTCAGATACTCACTATTCGTGTAAACGGCCCGGAGAACCAGCTGTAGCGAGGCAGCGGCGGGCAGTCAGACCACGTAAAATGGAAACTGGGCGAGTGCTACAGACAATGCGTCGAGAAGCCATCGTGTATTAACGATTGCCAGAAGCCAGTTGGCAAGATAGTAAAGTTGTTGAGTCGAGTGGATATTATTGATGTTGCAACTGAGATTCCATTGACTTCTATACTCTATGGTGTCTACGGAGATTTATTCACGGTTGATAGACGGCAATGGTAACCACAAGTATATCAACCCCCGCCGCAGCGGTCCATGACGGCCCTAAACTCGTCATGGTTGATCGTTACTTCTGCAAAGTCCGGATAAAGTATATTGCGATAGCAGGAAGGAATATCGGTGCTATCTAGGGATGGAATGCTTCCTAGGTCCAGGTCGTCTGTGGTCACGGGATCGAGACAATCAGGGGATCTAGCGGGCCACGTCAGCCTCACCGGGGATATGGAGCCACAGAGTTCATCCTGTTTGCTTAGTTCAGTATTGACTTCGTGGTCGTGGCCATATTGCTGGCGTAGCTGGGGGGTAGTAGACGGGGTGGGTTAAAAAAGTTCAGTTAAGCCCAGACGTCAGAAGAAGCGTGCAGCGTTAGTGGGGGCGTCAATCTGGGGATTCTGGTTACCTAGGGCTTAGCGCGAAACCGCAACTATGCCCCGATGCACATAAGCCACATCCATACGTATACCCTACAGGCTACATCCATGTTCGTTTTCTTTCTCCATGTCGGGCCGCTGAGGGGTAATTCCCCCAAATTTCCAAAACCCCTGACAGAATGTTCCTTGGAACGTCACGACACGACAGGGGCTGATGACTAGAGTGAGATCTGATAAAACCTTATTTTGTGTTTGTCACCGCCGCGGCTGTGGCTTATTTGCATCATGGCACGGTACGGCACAAAACGCGTCAAGGGAGGGTGTCATTCTATCCGCAGCAAGCCCCCTCCCTACCCATGCATTTCAGGATTGATCCTTCACTCGCGTTAAGCTGATTTTCTTCTCATTTCCCTTTTCTCCTTCAGCTGACGCCTCTATTTGTCTGTTTTCGACGCATGCTCTTTGTCCCCACACCCAAAAGGCGGATTATATGCTTATAGGCTATAGGCGGTCGACACGTGCGGCACAGCCAAGAGCTGTTGGCTCAGAGCCTGGCAAACTAACAGAACAGTACCTAGCATCGGCGTCTCTGATTTTCTTTCCCCTTGTCCCTTCTTCCCCATAACGACTAAGACGAGTTTTCTCGGTAACTGGTCTCGCGCCCGCAAAAACACAACCCTTTCGGATGTCTATGGGCTGCCCATCGTTAATCACCAAATCCACATACAACCACCGCGCGCCCACTCGTGACAATGAGTATAGGGCAGTCGCGGGAAGAGTATGAAATGTCGGCGCCGTCGACTTCGGCCGGCCTTGCTGGCGCTGACAGCAATCCCCAATTGACAAGTGAGAACTCGCGTGAAGCGCTCGGGAATGACGAAGAGGACAAAGACAAAGAGGCCAAGGCTGAAGAGAAACCTGCAGGCCTCGGACCGTATTTTGTAAGTTGTTTTCAAAGACAGCAGAAATGAAAATAAAATCAAGGGCGAGAAATGAGACGAGGAGAAACGAACATTGATCCTTTAACGGGAGAACTGTCGAGCAATCTAACAGCCAGCTGACACGTACAACAGAAAGTCTTCACATTCTGCGATGGCACTGCCACCGCCCTCTATGCTCTGGGCTTCATCATGTCCATTGGAGCTGGCGCCTCTCTCCCTCTGATGACTATCGTCTTCGGCCGATTCGTAGGTGACTTCAATGATTTCTCATCTGACGACGCAGATCCTGCTGCTTTCACAGACAACGTCGACGGTTTTGTGCTATGGTTCATTTACCTTTTCATCGGTCGCTTTGCCGCGAGCTACATTGCCAACCTGGCCGTGTCGTTGGCCGCCATCCGGACCACCTTGACGATTCGCAAGAAGCTGCTCGAGGCGACGCTGCGACAGGAAATTTGGCACTTTGATAAGGAGACAACCGGCTCTATCGCCTCGCAGGTCACAACCAACGGCGACAAGATCAACCAGGGTATTGCCGAGAAGCTCGCCGCTATTATACAGTCTATAGCCACGTTCTGGGCTGCCTTTATTGTGGCCCTGACTTTCCAGTGGAAGCTGACTCTCATTGTCATGACGCTTATCCCGGGTATCCTCGTCATCCTCACGGTCGGCATGTCCATTGATGCTGGTCAGGAAGCCAAGATGGTCCAAATATACTCGCAGGCCGCTGTCCTGGCCCAGGAAGCCCTCAGTTCTGTCAAGACGGTCCACTCCTTCTGGGCCCATGAGAAGCTTGTGGCTCGCTACGATGACTTCCTCCTTCAGGCTCAAAAGGTCGGGAAGAAGAAATCACCCAACGTGGGCCTTGTTCACTCTACTCAGCAGTTTTGCACGCTCGCCGGTATGTCGCTTGCCTTCTGGCAGGGCTTTCGCATGTTCGCCAGCGGCGAGATCGACAACGCTGGCACTGTCCTGACGGTTCTTCTCTCCGTCACCATCGCCACCACTGGTCTCCTTCAGATTTCCGTCTATGTCGCCTCCATTGGCGGTGCTGCCTCTGCTGCTAATGAGCTCTTCACGCTCATGGCCAAGCCGTCGGAGCTCGACCCGCTCTCTACCGACGGTGATCAACCTGACCAGAACCGCGGCGAGATCGAATTGCGCGGTGTCAATTTCGCGTATCCGTCGCGTCCTTCGGTAAAGATTCTCGATGAGTTCGACTTGCGTGTTCCTGCCGGTAAGACAACGGCACTTGTGGGCGCCAGCGGATGCGGTAAATCCACCGTTGTTGGTTTGTTGGAGCGGTGGTACGTACCTGAAGCAGGTGAGATTCTGCTCGATGGCAAAGCCCTATCATCGTACAACACGCAGTGGCTACGCAGCAACATCCGCATTGTCCAGCAGGAAAATATTCTCTTTCGCGGTACTGTCTTCGAGAACGTAGCGAAGGGCCTGGTCGGCCCCCAGCGCGACCTACCAACTGAGGAGCAAATGCGACTGGTACAAGAGGCTTGCAAGCTGAGCAATGCGCACGATTTTATTCAGGCTATGCCAGAAGGGTACCAGACGCAGGTTGGAGAGCGTGCCCACATGCTGAGTGGCGGGCAGAAGCAGCGCGTTGCCATTGCACGTAGTATTATCTCGAACCCCTCTGTCCTACTACTCGACGAAGCCACAAGTGCTCTAGGTAAGCGCATTTTTCCTTTCTTCTAAATTAAAGACTGAATGAGCGCTAATTATTCATCCAGACCCTCGCGCTGAAGGTATTGTTCAAGATGCTCTTCAGAAAGCCTCCATGAACAGAACCACGCTCGTCATCGCCCACAAACTGGCCACCATCAAGAATGCCGACAATATTGTACTCGTATCAGGTGGCAAGGTAGTAGAGCAGGGAACAAACGATGAACTTCTCGCCAAAGACGGTCGATACGCAGCTCTTGTCCGTGCCCAGGATCTGGGAGAACAGAGAGAAAGAGAAGACCGGGAGAACCCTAGCCAGCAGCACCAGCACGATTCGAACGATGCTCTGACAGAGCCGATCAGCCCTCTCGAAGAAGTGACCGCCAAGGGGGGAGATACCAAGGAAAAGGATGGCAAGGAGGCCTTGAACTTTTCTATTCTCTCCTGCTTGCGGATACTATTCTCCGAGCAACGAGGTCTAATCAAGTGGTTCGTGCTAGCACTCCCGGCAACTATCATAGCCGGAGGGGCCAGCCCAGCCCAGGCCGTTCTATTCTCCAGGCTCATCAGCGTGTTCGCACTCCCACCAGACGAGGCAAGAGACCGAGCCAACTTTTTCTCCCTCATCTTCTTTATCATAGCCATCGTCGTCGCCATTGGCTATTTCGTGATTGGATTTACCGTCAATATGGTACGTCTCTTTCTTAACTATATGTCAACCCAAGATTCGAAGGACTGCTGCTAACAATTACTGAACAGATCATGCAAGCTGCAACTCGCAAGTATCGGTCGGAGCTCTTCTCTCTCATCCTTAGACTACAGCCAGACTTTTTTGACGAGCCAAACCACGCCTCAGGAGCTTTGGCTTCCAAGCTCACCTCGGTGCCAGCCTCGCTGCAGGAGCTGATCTCAGTCAACATCTTCATCGTTCTCATCTCGGTCGTCAGCCTGATCTCATGCAGTATTCTTGCCATCGCCTTCGGGTGGAAACTCGGTCTGGTGGTCGTCTTTGTTGGTATGCCGGTCATCGTCGGAAGCGGCTTCCTCAAAGTCAGACTCGAGATGAAGCTGGAGGTAGAGAATGGTGAGCGTTTCGCGGCCTGCGCTGCGCTGGCTACGGAGGCTGTCACGGCCATCCGTACCGTGGCATCGCTGACGCTCGAGGAGCAGATCTGCGCCGAGTACAACGGTATTTTGGAGAAGGTTGCTAAGCGTTCGGCTGGCAGCCTGGCCGTGACTATTCTTGGGCTAGCCTTATCTCAGTCACTCGAGTTCCTCATCATGGCTCTCGGCTTCTGGTACGGCTCGCGCTTGATTGCTGACGGAGAGTACACGGTCCCTCAGTTCTTTGTCATCTTCCTGTCCGTTGTCTTTGGTGGCCAGGCGGCTGGGCAGATTTCTGGCTACATGGGATCTCTGGCGTCGGCTCGTCACGCTGCCAATCATCTCTTTTGGCTGCGTAAGCAGCCTTCACCTTTCAGCGACGGAAAAGACCAGAGTGACGATGAGGAACTCAAGCCTCCTACCAATGGTCCCATTCAATTGGATCACGTAGAGTTCTCCTACAAACAGCGAGCTACGGCTCGCGTACTCAGGGGCCTCAACATGATGGTAAGTCATCTCTCCGCAGGATCATCGGTCTTCCCATAGGGACCCTGCATGCCCCCAGCCACAGTTTTTAGCAGTGCAGATAGCTTACATGTGCCAACAGGTTCCTGAAGGCTCCTACGTGGCCTGTGTTGGTCCTTCAGGGTGCGGTAAAACCACGGTCATTGCTCTCCTGGAGCGCTTATACGATCCTACTGCGGGTCAAATCTTGTGGAACGATCGAAACATTAACTCAGTGTCACTGCGCCACCTGCGTGCGCGCCTGTCACTTGTACAGCAGGAGCCAACGCTGTTTCAGGTGTCGGTCCGGGAAAACATAATGCTTGGCCTAGAGACTACACCTTCGGACGAGGAAATCCTCGAGGTGTGTCGGCAAGCTAACGCACATGACTTCATTATGTCCCTTCCTGAAGGACTCGATACCTTGTCTGGCACTGGCGGTCTTCAGTTCTCTGGCGGTCAGCGTCAGCGCATAGCCATCGCTCGAGCTCTGATCCGAAACCCACAGGTGCTTCTGCTGGATGAAGCCACTAGTGCTCTGGACACCGAGACTGAGCGCCTCGTGCAGGACACACTTGACGACGCAGCCACCCATCGCACTACCATTGCCGTGGCACACCGTCTCAGCACGATCCGAAATGCCGATCACATCTTTGTCTTTGCAGATGGCAGGGTTCTGGAGGAGGGCACCCACGAGCAACTGTTGCAGCTTCGGGGCCAGTACTATGAAATGTGCCTGGCACAGTCACTCGACAAGGATGTATAAGCTACGTTTCATCTATCACAATGGAAGAAACTTCTCAGTGCCACGTGGTGGAAGTTTGCTTATATACGACTTGTCCAATTCCGATTTCCATTCCATATACTACTTTTGCATTGACATATAGAAATCTTTAATCTTGACCGTCGGTCGATCGATCGATACGTGAGGCATTGCGTTAGGCCAGATGTGAAGCTTGCCGTGGTCCCAATAAGCAGAGTTCGTAACCCTGAGGTAACAGTTCGGGCCTCAAGGCCCCCATACCCATGGACTCCATGTTGAGAGGTTGAACAAAACCCTTGGCTGTTAGATGAGGGCAGCCATACAGGTTACAGGCATCACAAATGTACAAAATTGGGCCCTGGTTTACTTAGATTTGCTACTTTGGATTATCATAACTATTAAAGCTCTAATAACAATATTATTAACCTATGTAGATATATATGTTATTATAATGCCTTTTAGATACTCTCTGTTGTTAAGTAATATAGAGAATCTATAAAAGCTATATATGCTATTAACAAGCCGTTATTAATAAACTGGGGCTTATACCAGTGCTAAACTTTTGTAATGCTTGCAACCTGTAGCCTAGATGCTCTTCGCGCGAATAACTAACCGACCCTGGGAATGTAAGAAATTAGCGCTGCATAGATTTGAGACAGAAATTTGACCCCAAGACAGATGATCTCCACGCCCATTACGAAGTAACATTTTGCGCTCCACGGCAGCGGGTACCTAGGGGAGTGATGGTTTTCCTACAGGGCTGCGTAAAATCTTACGTACCTCCCCCACGAGACTCCACGCCGTATCTTATCTAGGCGGCTAAACGGATGCCTAGTGCGGTTCTTTCTGCCGGCGCTATACGGATAACCGGTACATGAAAACCTTAGTATGAACCTTATCCAGCCCGTCCAACACTAAATTCTGACACGGGATCTTGTTATACTCCGTAGTGGGTAGTGGGGAAGGTCGATTGCCAGCTGCAGAAAGTGGCGGGGGTGACGTTAGTAACCCTGACATCCGCCTACACCGTTACATCACCATGGAAGTCAGCCCTTTGCATCTATCACGTACGTAGTACCCGGACCCCCATACGAGCCGCGGTTCAGGAAAAAGGGAGGTGAGCTGTAATAAAATAACTCATTTGGCAGTACGAGGAGTGATCACTGTACGAATACCATCCCTCCAGGTACTCCCAGGTACTGAAGAGTGACTCTGCCGTGTCTGAAACTATGACGGCCAAGATCAAGGCAGGATGCAATCCTTCTTGAACATCAGGCTACTCTTTCATGTCTGCCTCTTCTTGTATCGCCAGTTTAATTAGTATAGTCCACCCGCGCATGCAGATCCTTGAATTCTTGATCATGCAACACTTCGGACGCGGTCACAATGAACGAAATCTCGATGGACCTCGGGGTGAGCAGGCAGCCACCTCATCCCGATGAACTCGCGGAGCTGGCTGTTGTTCTCACTCAGATGGTGGCTCGCCTCTCCGGAGAGAATGTCACCCCTGCCGCTCACTCAATTGTTCCCCCAAGATCATTGCGAAGCTGCTGGGCTAATCGACTGGTCCGAGAGAAACTCTGCAGTGAGCTTCTAGAGCTCAGCAAAAGAGGTATCCCTTTCTCCCTCTTGGGCTTAGAACAAGTACCAGTCATCACACCATACAACCTCCCTCCGGACCCGGCCTACCGCACCGGCCGTAAAGGGCATGGAATCTCCGTCACCACGGCCGCCTGCGCCGTGACGAAGCCGGTTCTACCACCCCGGAAGGTTTGTATCGTTGGGGCCGGCATCGCCGGTCTCTATATTGCCATGATTCTTGATGATCTCCAGATACCAAACCTTGAGTATGAGATTCTAGAAGCAAGTGATCGTGTAGGTGGCCGCGTCTATACGCACCGCTTTAGCGAAGAGGAGAATGACTACTATGATATTGGTGCGATGCGGTATCCTGACACTCCGACGATGCAGCGCACTTTTGATCTCTTCAAAAGAACAGGCGTACAATTGCTCAAGTATCATTTCAAGGGCTCTAACTGCCCGAAGTTGTTCAACGACCGCCCCTTTGCTGCGGCCACCCGAGATCCCTACGGCGTGAGTGTCAGTAGGGGCGGATTCGTGCCTGATGATATTGTCGCCAACGGTGAAGGCATCTTGGAAGACATCTATGGACCTTTCAAACGAGCCATGGCAGAAAACCTCGAGACAGGCTTCAAGTGTCTCATGGCGGTGGACCACTTCAGCACCAGAGAGTACCTGAGGCGAGGGGGCCAGAATGGGTTGGGAAGATGTTTCAACTTTCACTCGATCCAGTGGCTGGAGACACAAAGCACATCCACAAACCTCTTCGACCAGGCTTTCTCCGAGAGCGTCATGGATTCATGCGATTTCGACGGAAGTAGAGTGGCACTGCATCAAAGGAGGAACAGGCAAAGTCATTGAAGCCATGGAAAGGCAAATCCGTGGCAAGGTCGAGACGGGCAAGCGTGTGCACAAGATGGCCCTCGATCAAGGCTCCCAGGCTGAGAATAACATGACGGTCCACGTCGCGGGCGAGCCAGAGCCACGGGCTGGATACATGACCATATTCAACACCACGACGCTGGGTTGCCTATCACGAATGGACACTTCTGGTCTCGGCTTACACCCGGTCCAAAAGGAAGCCATTCGCAGTCTTCATTACGATGAATCAGCCAAAATCGCTCTACAGTTCAGCTATCCTTGGTGGATTGTCGACTGTGGCATTCGCGAAGGCGGGTGCTCATCAACCGACCTCCCGCTGCGTACTTGCATATATCCGTCCTATAACATTAATGATGGCGACGATAAGCCTGCTATTCTACTTGCGTCGTATACTTGGGCACAAGACGCTACACGCCTGGGCTCCATGATTGCCAACCTGAGGTGCCAGGCGGCTGACCCGGAAGAGCACCCTCCCAGCGAGCAGGAGCTCGTCGAACTCATTTTACAGAACCTCGCTCGTCTTCACGCGGGCAAGATCACGTATGAGAAGATCAAATCCTCGTTCACCGGCAAGTACCACGCCTGGGCCTGGCAGAACGATCCTTTCAGTGCGGGCGCCTTCGCCCTCTACGGACCAGGCCAGTTCAGCAACCTGTATCCATACCTCATACGCCCAGCCGCGGACAGTAAGTTTCATATTGTCGGTGAGGCGGCGAGTGTAAACCACGGGTGGGTTGTGGGTTCTCTGGACAGTGCATACAGCGCCGTCTACAAGTTCCTCTATCGGTTTGGCTTGTGGTCCCACTTGCAGCGTCTGGTCGACCGATGGGGCCAGGTAGATGAGGTCGAGGACGGGGAACACGGGACGGCACACTTGCAAGTTGCACTAGGTATGCTAAGAGGAGATGCAGTGAGAGTTTAGAGATTACATGAGGGATTTGTGCCTCTTTGGGGAGATAAAACGTATAGATCATCTTACATACATGTCTTGGTATCACGACGTAGTCCGTATAACATGATGTAGAGCTGGGCGAGTTCCACTACTATGGCCCCCACGGGTAGCACAGCATAGACATGACTTGATCGTCAGGTATTTTTGTAATGGCGGAGCTGACATTGATGCAAAGGCCACAGCCGGTTGCCTACCTAGGTAGGTATCTTGTCGACAGAGCAGCTCTTGGCGAGCCGCAATGTTTTGGTATCAATAGATCTACAGGTTTGAGGCCTTCTTTGACGACCCAATAACATCATGTGATTCATCCACGTTCATAAGCTTACAGGACTAACATTGGTATCCTTTCGAAATGAGGCTAGCAGGTTACAGGTTTCATAACCCAGGACTGTTAGTAAAGCTTATATCGAATACCTTTTATTGTCATGGGAAGTATTCAAGTAACTTATACAGAGGCAAAGTCTCTACATGCCACTGTAAAGTGACTAGCCTATTCTATCGCAACCCCCCTGTAGCTGTAGGCAATATGTACAGATGTCTAGCGTATGCATGATCCTTGCATGATGGGGTAACGGCTCACGGCTCGGCACGCAATTAGAGGTCGTACAAGGTATAGCCACACCCCCCTTCCCAATTACCGGTGCTAACGTAAAGTGATACACTTCCATGCAGATGTTTACGAAGGATCAGACGAGGGTCGTAAGATTGAATCAAGACGACATGCCTACATTAATTTCTTACTGCGCTGTAAGCTAGGTACGCATTCCTGTTGCACTCGTAAATATCTTGCATTCCAGGTCCAGCTTCTACCCCACCGCAACTTACCGAACCTGCGGGTATTGACCTCTGAGCATAAAACGACGACACTGGAGAAAACTTGGAGAATACACTGAAGTCTAGACCCCGTCCTAAAGAAATTGATTCCATTGTTGTCTTTTTGTTGGGTCCCATAAACTAGCGACCATGGTGAATACATCCCCACCCAGTCGACAAGTCGTTGTGTTGACTCGTGTAGGGTGAACGGTCTAAAGTCGGTCTTTTAGGCTTTGGTCCCGCCAACGCAACTGTAGGGGCATATCTGGCAAGCTGTGGGCTCGTTACCACGGCCTGGATATTGCCGTGTCACCGTGATAATGGCTACGATGAAGCCAATTACACAAACAGTTCCAATAATGCACACGCGCACAAAGAGGCAGCCGGTCTGCAAGAGGTGGTCGAATGGCATGAGTGTCTCATTCTTGCTGCCCCTGCCGATACGCAACAACTCTATATCGCCGCGCTTGAAGAGCTCAATTCATTTCTTCGTGAAACCATACTCATCGTCATTGACGGGTACGACCCGAAACTGCTCTCTGGTGATCGCCTCAAGGTCAAACATGTAATTGAAAGCCATATTTTCCGTGCATCGCCTAAACTTGTCAACGAAAAGCCTGCACTGGACAATAATGGCACGAACGGCAATGACATGAACGGAAAATTCGAGCCGTCCCGTCCTGAACTCAATGGACATGCAAGCAACCCAATGCCTGGTCTCCCTGAGTATGTCAGATCATTGTTGCAAGATCTGGCTGGCTTCAATGCCAAGGACCCCCAGCGAGAGATGGGCTTAAAGAATGGGCTGGGAAACCCCATCCGGCAGAACGATGACCCAATTGAAAGCTTTGGACACATTGCACAATATGGTGACAGACACAGCCCCGTCGTCACTATGTTTAGCGGCGGCTTGGATAGCACCTACATGCTCCTCAAGCTCCAGAAGCTAGGCTTCACAAATGTTCATGCAGTCGCGGTTGATCTTGGCGGACTCACTGACGAGGATCAACTGACCCAAATTGCTGCCCATTTTGGTGCTACATTTACTCATCTCGATGGACGTGAACTATTTGTCCAGAGTGGTGTCACCTCAGCAATTCGCGCTCATGCAAGGTATCTGGGCACGTATCCAATTAGCAGTTCCCTCAGTCGTCCAGTCATTGCCCGGCTGACCTCTGACTATGCTAAAAGCTTGAATGCCGGTCTATTGCTTCACACCGCAAACTTGTCCCAGAATAGTCTGCCTCGACTCAACAACAGCATTCGTCACTATGGTTTCCCTGGACAATTTGGAAGCCCATATGTCCGTTCAGTTGTCTCACGGGAACAAAAGGCACAGGAGTTGTCTGCAGTCGGAATGACCTTCAAGTCTGACCGCAAACTGAGTAGTGATGAGAACCTGTGGTGTCGGGAGTTCGAATCCGGTCCGCTGGACAACCCAGAGAGTTTCGATATTCCAGAAGATGCTTACCAGTGGACGGCGCCCTGCGGACATCACGCACCTGAAAATCTCTCGCTTACCTTTGAGAAGGGCAATCTGGTCTCAGTCAACGGTGATAGACTGCCCCTTGTGGAGGCCATCGCGCTGCTGAACAAGGAAGTGGGAAAGTTTGGCCATGGTCGATTTGTTGGGCTTGAGCCCATTAGAACTGATGAAAAGGTTCTGGAAGTTCGAGAAGCCCCGGCTGCCACTATTATCATGGATGCGCTCCGCCATCTGGAGGTCGCCGTGTTGGAGAGCAACGCCCTAGAACTGAAGCAATCTCTTGAACAGAAATGGGTCGCGGAAGCGATTTCTGGTCGTTGGGAAAGCTCTTGTCACAGCATGTGTGACGCAGCCATCGCCTCGGCTCTCGATCGAGTGGGTGGTACTGTGACATATCGCATCGACCACACGCGTTATCTTCCGTGCTCCATCGTGGCAGACACTCCTCGCTATATCAAAGATCGAGATGAGTGGGAATATAAAGAGTCTCTTCGCCTAAAACTCCGATTTTGACGCTGCCGATCAGGAGAATAAGTCACCGATGGTGATCAGACCTGCTTCTCTCAACTCCTGAACCAGGATTCAAGACAAAACGTATAATTATGACCTAGTAGATACAATCGCTCATATCTCTGAAATAGAATGTCCAGTGCTTTGCATCCACGAATCATGCTGTGAAACCAAGAAGCATCAGCACTCACCCAGTAGACCGACAAGGTCGCTCCGGCGTCGAGAGCTATCAGATAGTCAACCAGTCGTGGAACATGTCCTTTTTAGTAACTCAGTTGTTAATTCCAGTGACTCATTGATATTGATTATTTGAGAAAAAGCAGTCGAGAGTATCTAAGGTTACCAGTATTTGCACCACCAAAAGATTGCTCAGTTCACCAGACTGAAAGCTGGATTTATGGTGACACCACGTCCTTTGAGAGGATGTAATGAGCTGGTTGAGGGCTAAGAAAGAAAGAACACGGTCGTGTCCGGTACACAAAAGAAGAGGATATCAGCATGTCGATGGCTGCAGTAAAGAACTGTCTGGCTCAACAAGATTTCAAGGATGGGCTCGTGACGCCCGTCCAAAATCTGATTAAAAGAACCGACAAGTTGCTAAATTAGACCCCCGAACAATTTTCCCGCTTCTCATGACAACTTCCACTGAAGCTGTTTCAGCAATTCGTAGACCTGAGTCAAAACCGGCGTACTAACACCCTTTTCCCTGGCCACCCTCAACGGTGCCCCAAGAATGACCTCCAACTCCAACGGCCGTTCATTCTCCAGGTCGACCAGCATACTGGGCCGGAACGTACTGGTTGGGGCTGAGTCATGAAGCTTGTTCTGGATCACGTCTTCCGATACTGCATCCCCGTAGCCTGCAGCCGTAGCGACAGCCGCGATCTCCCGCATCGCCGGCTCCAGCAACGTGTTCCGACCTGGGCCCGAGAGCAATTCGCCCACGTGGATACGCAGCACCGTGCACAGCGTGTTGAACGAGGCGTTCCACAGCAGCTTCGCCCATCGAGCGCCGACCATGTCTTCAACTAGCAGGCAGCGTGCATTAGTCTTGGGTTTTGCGTCTGCGAGTCCCGCATTGTACACGTCTACGTAGAGCGCGGCGGCGTTGTGCTGCGTTGCGCGCGTGAACGTGTCATCAACGTGGTGGTAGTGTGCGCCAATGTTGGATACATCCGGGCATTGGTGCAAGACAGAGGTCGAGTTTGTGAGGCGCGAACCGACCATGCTCACGCTCGAGAAGACCGGTGTGTTGGGAAAGGCGGCGGTGAATGGAGCTTCAATGGCCAATCCATTTTGGAGCAGGGCGATGCTGGTTCTGCCCGGCGTGATCAATGGTTTCAGCTCTTCAACAATGGAGGACGTCAGATCTGGCAGGGCCTTGGTGGTGATGACTACAAAGTCATAACTCTTGTTGCCAGCAGCAGCCGAGGTGAAAGAGGAGACAACTGTCAAGACAAGATGAATTTAGCCCAGGCTGAGTGAGAGTAGATCATCATGTATAACCTACCGTTATGCGGCCTCCAGTTTGTAACCTTCCCATGATCGATCGAGTCGATATCGAAGCCGCGTTCCTTCACGAGGGCGTAATTGGATCGCAGGATTGCTGTGACACGAGCGCGCTGCGAGTTCTCTAGAACATAAGCTGCAATTGTGCCGACACCGCCGGCGCCAACGACGCAGATATCCAACATGTTTTCGACCTTTGGTAGGCAGTAGTTCAGGCTTCTTGTTGGTGAGGACATGTGTACACAATAGTTTTACAAGTACAAGGTGGTTTACCGTTTATATTGTCAGAGTGCTACTAGTAGTTTTAGAAGGCCAGGTTGTAAAAAACTTAAAAAGCTATTACGAGACTGTAGCGTTGTGATGGACATGAGAAGGATCCATGTAAGCACCAGCATTACGTGCCCTTCATCTACCGCTTTCTTGACAAAGCAACGGTCGGAACTAGGGGAGGATTTCGATTGAATGGGATAGGGCTGAGAGCTTCTTATAATGACTCGCACACCCACTGTCTACTTGGTTCCCGCCTCCAGGTAGGTCTCTGTGATTGCATTCTGACCTTGATAGCTCAAGCGGGTCTTTGTTCACAGCATCAAGTACTTTACACGTCAATCCAGCAGTATGACTGTTAAAGGTCCTCATATCCGAGTTGTTTCTATCACATTTCTCTAGTACTAGTACTATTATGAGAGATTAAAATGTCCAATTTACAGGCAACGGGATATAGACTTGCTGTTCTTTCCTCCCAATGGTTCAAACCCTGTATCTGTCCATAAAGTCCTTATGGAACTTGACGATTCTGCCCACCCACTCCACGCCTGGGGCGAGGAACGCTACACGAAAGTGAAGCGTGCCTTCTTTCTGGCCAAAGCTAGCACCAGGCACGACACAGATGCCTGTCGTTTCCAAGAGCTTGAGGCAGTAGAACTCATCAGGTGAGCGGTCCTCAGCCTTGGCCGCGTCCACCGCCTTTTGGGATAGTTTGATAGTCGGGAAAAGATACATAGAACCCTGCGGCTCTCCACATTCAACCCCTTCCATCTCAGCAAAGCCATTATAGAGAGTGATAGCGCGTTGTCTGAGACCCTCAAATATACCGTCAGATTCCTTCTTATAGAGCTCATATGACGGATCGCCTTGCTTGGGAGGATTCACCATAAGCTCTACTAGGCATTGGCCGATGACAGGGGCACACAGCATGATAGAGACGAATTTATAGATATTGGCCTCCACATCTGGATCGAAACCGCAGAGCTCAAAGTAGCCGCCGCGATATCCGCACTCACCCACCATGCCTTTAGAGATGCTATGGAAAGATGCAAGCTCAACGCCACCGTACTTTGGGTCCTCCTCCTGCATCTTGCACAAGACCGCTTTGAAGCTGTGGAATCTTCCAATGAAGACATTAGACTGATAAACCTCATCGGCTAACACCACAAGGTTTTCCTGGGCGGCAAATTCGAGGATGCCACGAACATCCTCCTCAGAAAGAGAAGCGCCGGTGGGATTACCGGGGTTGATGACCACGATGGCGCGGATGTCAGTGCCGCTAGCCCTGGCGGCATCATATGATTCTCTGATCGTGACGAGGTCAGTCCCCCAGTGCCTCGACTCGTCGAGGTTGTAAGGGACGTGTGTTGCGTTAAGTAGCGAAAGCGTCGCCGTATAGAGGGGATATTGCGGAATTGGAATAAGTATACCCGTGTTTGGTGAGGCACAGATGATATTGAGGAGGGCAGTAATACCAGAGGAGGCGCCGGCGGAGAGATAGATCTTGGAAGCATCGGCAGAGTATCCGTCTCGCTCTTTGAAAGTATATTGTTAATATAACTGATTCTTGAAGCACCTGGAAGTGGACCGGACTCACTCTTTAGGAACTCGGCAACACTCTCCCTAATCACCGGAACACCGGCACTGGCGGTGTAGGCTCCAACAGATCCCACGCTTTTAAGCAAGAACCTGGCCCTACTGAATACATCAGGCTTGTAATCGAGTGCATCGATTATAACATCTTCCTTGTCCAGCAGCTGAGGATTCTCCAAGAGACTCGAGACTTGACGAAAGAAGGTGATAGGCTTCTGGTCAAGCTGCTGCGGGTTTCCGATGTGGGCAGAAATGACCTGATCAAAGGGTAAGTCCTTGTCGCCTCTGGCAAGCTTGGCCTGGTATTCCTCGGACTTGATGGCAAGCTCTCCTCGGACGGCGAATTTGGCCGCGACAACGTGTGGGTTGATCGTATCCACGGTCAATCTCATGGTGGAACAGTGGGTGTCGTGTTGAGTGGCCAAGACGAGGAGTAGTGGTCCGTTCAAGTCAACGTCAGAACAAAATTGGTTCTGGGGCGGAGTGCGACTTGGTGGCCTGTAGAAGGCAACATACGGGCAATGGCAAGGAATCAAGGCATAGATGGATGGACCAGGATCATAGTCAGAGATCAGTACACCGGCTGCTTAGTCTGACTACCTGCGGCAGGTCTTTCTTTCCATGATCCATCTCCATGATCCGTCTCTATCTGAGCCGAGCCCTCATTAGACGCGGGCACTGCCTAATACGTGGTTGGACTGCGTGGGTAGGTAGATTGCCGTCGCAGTAGGATCGCCATGCATGCCATATGTGAGACTATGCATTTAAGCGTCTGCGGGTCCACGGCACTGACTAGGGCAGAGATCGTCAACGGGCTGGTGGGAGTTCTAGGCACGCACTGCAGATCCGAATCAATAATTAGCGGATGCGGGGGTGAATGCATCTTGTGGAAGGGATGGGGGTGTAGATAACTTTATGGCCCCTGCTCAAACATTGATCCAAGAACTTGAACGTCTGTAAGCACTACCTCGTGAATCTTCCGTATTGCTGAGACGTATAGGATCGTGATGCCTGGTTAATGTTCAGACATTGGCTCATTTTTTAATTTGTTTTCATCAGCGGGTCCTGACGTAGATGTATGATGATCTGAGATGTGCTGACCTGAGAGGTGGTTTTGAAGCTGACCTGAGAGGTGCTCCATTACGAGTTGGAAGGCGGGTCGGATCAATAGTGACCAGATATCTTTTGATTGGCTTGTTTCACATTTTAGATGGAGCATCTCTCAGGTCAACTTCAAGAGCACCTCTCAGGTCAACTCACTGACCTGAGAGGTGGTGTAACTTTGGTTGGTTTGTTTCAGACTAAATATGGAGCACTCTCAGGCCAGCGACCGAAGCACCTCTCAGGTCAACTCACTGACCTGAGAGATGCTCTATATTTGATTGATCTGTTTCAGTTTTTAGATGGAGCACCTCTCAGGTCAACTTCAAGAGCACCTCTCAGGTGAAACACCTGTCAGTGGAGGTCAACCTCTACTACAAGTAGTTATGTACCATCTCTTGGACAATATGTAAACACACAGTCAAGACGCTCAGCTACGATCTTGCTGATGCCATGTTGTATACGAAACTTGTCCATTTCATCGAATAGTCCGTTTATGAATTGTCCGCTGAGAAAGGCCTAGATTGCCTAAAGTGTGTTATGATCTTTGTCCTGAAGCCATTTCCATCTTTCTGCTTGTAGGTGCACAGAGTCAGTCGAAACACCAAGGCCAGATTTATAGTCCGAGTCACACACGCTAGGCCGGAGCGTCCATACGCTAGAGTGATGGAGGACTTCCTACGTGATGTTGGAGGCAAACAGCCTTGTGTAACAATCGACGTACATTTACGTGATATTGGAGAAACACCCTGGTGATTGTCTGCTACAAGTAACTGGTCTATTATAGGTTATATCGAGGAAGGCTAGACTGAGTTGATAGTGAGAAAGACACTGTTGGTCCCCAAAAATGGGCATGAGGCTATCGTGTGGCTGGTGGAAACCCATATCACTTGACATCTGTCGATATTGTCACCTTGATCGCTTCTGAGCCTCGTTTGTATAAACCGTCATCTCTGGCCGTGCGAACTACTGGAGACTGCTTGAGTTAGTTCCAATGTTGGAAATATTAATGTAAGCGATGATAATAAGTCCCAGGCTTCAGAAACATTTTTTAGTCGATCAGTTCCCTGAGGGTATGCGGTTACTCAGCGTTACGAACGTTGCCTAAGGATGTCTGATCAGAAAACTTGTCACTACTTACGCCGATTGTTTGCAATATTCAGGCCTCCACGGATAATTGGTATCTTGGACTTTCTGGTAGGTCAAGAATGGCGGCGTCAAAGATGGGTTGAGATGACAGCCGTGCGCTTCTAAAAGAGCTCTGCATTGAATGTCTCACAAGTAGCATCCATCTATACTTGTTTTGTATCTTGCCTTCAATATTATTATTATTATTACCATCAGTTGTTTTCTTAGTTCAATCTCGTAGATGGATCCGAAACGTTGGTATGTTGTCCGCCATGATGTTCCATGTAAGTGTAACTGTAGTGGCAAAATAAATGGCCCACTACCTAAGGTTTGACTTGAGCACTCAGTAGGGTAATTCCAGTGCAATAGCCACACATGAAAAATATACGAGAGACCGCCTGTATTATTCTGATGCCTCAGATAAAGCCCTTTGTGAATAGATGATGTGTCTGACGAGGAACTTTACGCTGAATATGTGTTTGACTTACCCTAAAAAAGGGTATAGGGTGAGTAAGACACGAACTCCACCTCCACTTGTTCCCCGTCTGGCGCCTACCCACTTCCACCCGTCGGCCCCATTTCTTGGATTCTAGACTCCAGACCCTCCTCCGGACTTCCCTTTCCTATCCCGCGCGTCAACTTTGACCTGGAACAAACAACGGCACATACGCTTTGTATACTCATCAATATCGATGTACGGAAGCTCCCTACTATAAGTCGTTATTTTAATTCACGTGCTCTCAATTTCCCGTGTCTCGCCTCTCTCACTTCCTGTCGCGCATCGCCTCATATCATGGCAGCGTCTGGCCTGATTGATCCAACAAAGACGGGCAACTATCCCGTCATCTTGGGTGACGCACTCTTGGGCAAAACGTCCAACGAGATCTTTACCGGCATAAAATGTACGTTTGTTGAACTTCCAGTTCATAGTCAGTCGATGCTTACATCTTCAAGATAATCACAAACCCACGCTCTCGTCAGACTCGGCTCCGAACTCGGCTCGTTTAAAACCCTCTGTCCCTGGCAAGACAACCTCATACGACCTCTCATATACCGATAACGACGAGAAGTACGCATTCACAGGCACGAGGAACACAGGCAGCGGCCAACATGTCCTCTACTTTGACCCCAGCCGCGAGGCTTTCGTCCTCGATCTCGTCGATTCTACTTTCAACATGAACGTCACACGCCTACCTGGCAACACGGATCCCGATAGTCTTCGTCGACAACATCCACATATCGATAGCAACTCCAACGGTGCTTCAAAATCTAACACAAAGACTGAGAAGAGCACCGTCAACGCAGACAAGCCCGCAACCAAGGCACGCGCCAAACCTTCTACTCAGAAGAAGGAGGTCAAGCGCAAACCCGAAAAGAAGCAGGCCCCCAAAAACATAGCGTTGTCACTCCCCGTGCCATTACCTGCGCAGCCAGAAAAGCCTGCCGAGCCCAAGAAACGTGCGTCTGCCCCCGAAGAAGATGAGGAAGAAGATGATGAGGACGATGATGGCGGTCTGCTGGTCGAGTACCCAGGTGCCGACACCAGCACAACACGCAGGACTGATTTCTCACCCGCATTTCCTTCTGTTCGCCGTTTCGACGAGTTTATGGATCAGCGCGAGTCTGAGGGCGATGACGCCGATGGCGAGTCTGACGATGAACCGGACTTCGAGTTTAAGCTACCCAGCCCAGTCGACAACCGTAGTCACCACGAGAACGGCCCCGGCCCCGACCATATGGACATAGACGGCGAAGAAGAGGAAGCAGAACCCGAAGTAGATCTGGCCAAAGAGCTTGAGGATGCGTTCGAAAACTTTGAGAACAGCCAGAATGAGAGCCCCGATGGTGACGAGAGCGAGATTAGCGAGGAAGACTAGAAGACTTTGGACAGCTTGGATCTTTGGTGTTTGATTTTGGTTATACGTGGCGTTAGTACGGGATAGATCCATATGTTATTTGTCCAAGTTACGGTTATATGATTGGCTTGGCGTTGAAAAAGGATCATTCTGAAAGGAAGAATGTTTGACGATACCATTACTACCAAGATGCTTTGTTCATTATAAAATATATACAGCCTCAGACCTTATCTACAGGCATTCGCGACTTACCACGCCCTTCTTTTGTCATGAGGGGTAATGCGGGGATATGAACGTGAAAAGGAGACGTCCAATGAGCAAGAAAGCGAAAGGCGTCGTTGACATATTGCTTGTCCATATAGACATCATACCTAAGAGGGGCTTCTGTACGCCGTATGCAGTACATCGAACTCTATTTCTTCCGCGCATTATCATTTCCCCTTGAATTCACGACATCCCCCCTTCCCCCAGATGAACGACTCAATGGCCTCAGAAGAATATCCGACAAGCGTATCAGGCGGGTGCCTCTGCGGCTCGGTTCGCTACACGATAGCGTTTCCGCCCAGTCACGACTGGAAGAGAGGCGTGCGCTTTACCTTTCAACAGACAATTATGATTTTATTCACTGACTTGTCGTTCCCTAGTGTTCAACATGCCAGTGTTCCCAGTGTCGTAAGAACGGCGGCTCTCTCATAGCGTGGCTGCACAACTTCCCTGTGACGAGCGTCACATTTACCTCCCAGACGACACTTTCGCGATACAACGCCACGCCAGGCGCTACTCGAGGTTTCTGCTCAAATTGCGGAAGTTGGCTCTTTTGGCGCCAGGAGAAGTCGGACTCGATCAGCTTGTCCGTAGGGACGGTGGATAAGGATGCGCTGAAGCGATGGGGTAAGCAGCTGGCGTACTCGGAGGTGCATCTGTGGTCCGAGGACACCATCGAGGAAATAACAGATCATTTACCTGGGGAGAAGTGGAGGCATGATGCTGAAGGCGAGGGCGCTGAGAGGATTGATCAATAGAAGCTGCACCTGTGATCTGTTTCTACGAAATCGGATTTATACCCATTATGGTTTTACTACTTGTGACACAGGTCTCGCATACCAAGGATACACGCTTCAAAGTTTATGTGTGATTAACTCCAACATGGTGAATATACGAAGGCTTAGACTAGGCGCGGTAGCTGATATACATCACGTGCACTCAAACTGCCTCCCATTTTGCCAGCCATCCCACGCTTTCACCCGTGTTGCGAACAATACAGTATCTCCCTTCCTTTGAGTCCTTTCTAACGTCATCCAAGACCTTCTCAATAGCAATAGAACCAATGGCCATTCCATGTCCCTCGCTGAGGCTGAAAGATCCCGTTGTCACAAAACCAACAAGGTCTTCGGCATTTGGAACGAGCGGGTGCCCGTTCATATCTGATTTGTTGGCCGGTTCAAGAGGGTATGGTACAGGCTTGGAAATAAGTTCAGCAGCAAGTTGACGCTTTAGCGAATCTAAATCCCGTGGCCTTGAAGGGTTTGAGGACTTGCTCTTAGTCGTGAAAGAAGACGGGGCTTGAGCGAGCCACTGGGAACGGAGGTCATGTGGAAGGGAGGAGGATAAGGATGATGAATTTGAGGGAATTGTAGCTGGGACTTCTGTTTCGGAGGATTGGGGAGCTGTGGTATGACGAGGCGGGAGGCGGTAGATGCGAGCGCAAGAGGTAACTACTCCTCGAGAGATCAAAGATATGCGAACGCCTAGAACGACGTTTGCGGGTATTATAGGTGGTGTAGAAGGAGAGGCGATGAGTTGACTGAAAAAGTCTTTTGAAACTTGGCGCAACTGGTATAATGATGATTCTCTGTGCTTCTTCGGCGTGCCTGCTGATTCTGCCGATTCATCTTGGTCCACATCCATGGCGTCGTCAACATTAGGCTCCTCACTCTCTTGCGACTTTGTAGAACCGAATAGTAGCTCAAAATCACTGGCGAAGCCGTTTCCCACTTCACCCTTCCTCCCACCGCCCAGGTCAAGAGACTCCCAGGCAGTTCTCTTGCTCTTTGGTCGCTTCTCCCATGCCGCTTTTCGCTTCCGACGCTCCTCAAGCTCCCATTCAGCACCAGCTCTAGTTCCAGGGAAGTCTCCAGGGAACCAGGGCTGACCTCGTTCAAACGCGACCTGGCGAATCTCATTCAATCCAGCAAAGCGTGGGTTGCCACCTGAAGAAAGAGGATAGTGGACTAAACAGTACCAGATATGCTGTATGCACTTCCAAGGGGCGAGCAGAGTCCACGTGCCTTGAGTTTGAGTACCAGTTCCAGTACGTGAGGTGAGAAGAGTGATCGGAATAGGGGGGTCTGCTTCAGTAGGCTTTAGCTGAGATCCAGGAGTCTTTTTAGTCTTTCGTCTGTCGATCTGTTTTTGTGTTGGGAGAAGAGTTGCACGATGGCGAATGCCGCGATCGAAAATGGCATATGGCTCAAGGCCCTCTTCTGCCGGCCACGCTGCAATTCGTTCCAGGAGCTGTAGTTGCCAATCAGCATCCTCAGGAGCCTGGAGGCGCCTCGGGGGATAGTGTAAACGGGGATCTTGTGCAAAGAAACTAAGCACAGCACCAGCAGGTAGAGTTGCTGCATTGGTTAGCCCGGCCAATCCCTCGAATAGCTCGGCCTGTTTATCCTTCGCCTTATCCTTTGAAGGATACGTATGTAATACGGACAATAGAGCTTCTGTTGCCCCTGGTCCAGTCAAATCTATACTGCCAATCTCGAATCGTAAATCCTCGATATGAACCCGAGGGGTCTCCTGTTTTGTGAGGGATAACAACTCGTTGAATAGCTCGAGGAAAGCCGATGGATGGATCCTCAAGAATACTTGTCTCTGCTCTTTTTTGGGCTCTTGGCCTGCTTGCTTTGTCGACGACTCAGGGTTCCATATGATAGTGCAAGGTCCAATAATTTGTCGATCGTCTCGTTCTGTTTGTCCTCCGTGGATTTGTCGACTCAAAACACCCGTCCACGATCGACTTCCAAGCCTCCATTTCTTTCCCTTATCGTTCCAACATGAATCCTGGATAACACCAATTCGTTTCAAGACACGCTCCAAGCCCGCACGGTTACCGTACAACCCAATTGTGCTCATGTAACTCATCTCCCACGCAACAGCACCTCTGTCGCCCTGTGCTCGATGGGTCGGTCGATATATTTTCTCATTGGGTGTCAGTGGTATAGCGAACCGCCACAGGGGATCCAAAGGATCAGTCATTCGTGCTCTCTTTGCATGCCACGAGTGAGTCGGTAACCAGGTCTTGTTGAGTTGTCGCTTCCGGAATTTGGCCTTTGGCTTCGGGGGTTCGTTCAGTTCATTTCGTCGGATTTTGGGCCTCGGCGCTCGTCCTACAACAGCTAACCCTCCTTTCATATTCACATCACCATCCTTGTCCCCCTTCTTCAGATTAGCCCTACGCTTCC
Source organism: Fusarium graminum (assembly GCA_013266165.1). Lineage (NCBI taxonomy): Eukaryota > Fungi > Ascomycota > Sordariomycetes > Hypocreales > Nectriaceae > Fusarium > Fusarium graminum. The sequence continues at coordinate 207,586 of JAAGWP010000121.1, forward strand.
TTGCTGCTAATATACCCAACTTTCGTGCCGTTTCGGCTCGTATCCGTGCTCGTGTTGTCCTGGGCTTCCTCCGTCTTGCTTGTACCACCGGGGTATTATCCTCTGCCATTTCTTTATACGCACGTTTCCTCAATCGACGAGGCACTCGTTTGGGGTTGTGACTCGCTGTGCGACGGCGCAAGCCTCTAGGTACCTTCTGGAAAGCACGACTACTGCCTACGACCTTGGAAGTAGCCATGCTCTGTTCGAGAGCGCGGATTTCGAATTCGTGAGCAGCCACAAAGGCCTGTAGATCGAGCTCGCCATCTTTGAGTGCGGCTTCGGCAGGTTGTGCGGGAATGGTGCGTGCCGTATGGACGACAGAGCGCTTCTGGGTGAAGTTGTCGCCACGACCATTTGCCGCTGGGGTATCGGCCTTTCGTTTTGACCCCGATTGGGCTCCGGTAGAAGGTCCCGGAGCCATTTCGAAAAATATTCGTATTGAGGGTGTCGAGGTTATGAAGTGAAGTCTTGGGGTTGTCAGTTGAGACGCGATGGTAAAGAAAATAGTAGCTTATCGATAAGCGTTCATCAAGCTGCCCCTCTAGGCTTGTATGCTCGCGGAGTCTGGACTTCAAAACACGCAACAGCTATCATGACACTACAATTCACAAGTCTCTAAGGTATTCGTATTAAAACTACCCAGGAAAGTGTCTCGATTAGATCATGAGCTAGATGCTGTCGAGTGCGGTATTTCTAGTATGCATAACTGCTTAACACGATAAGATGTTGATTTATATGAGTATTGCACTAATATGCTAATTGCGCCATGCGCCAGACAACTCTCCTAGTTGTCAATGACCTGTTTAGACTAAATAGATATCCAGCTTCGCTTTTTATAAATCCATAACACCAATAATGAAAAGTCAAGTGTCGCGCCGATCATAGTCTATAATGCTTTTTGAACCAGACAAGATACAGCCTTAGCCTGTAACGCTGTAATGTCTCCTCACAGCTTCAGCCAACTGCCCGGGAGGTTGACATTTGGAACACATTTTGTGGCCCCTTCATATAAATCAGCTTCATGTTATGTTACGGTGAGAGATGACACATACCAGAACTGTGGTGGATCAACCACGTTGGGCGTACATGGTCTTTGTGATTTCTCGTAATTTGGACACCACCTCTGTACAAGCCAAGCGTGATGCTGACATCGGAATTCGACCTTGACGTACTGGTTAGCAATACTCTTGACACTCTGAATACTGAGAACCGGCATATTCATACATAGTAATAGTCACACATACTTGAACAGATGTAAATAGGTATTTGGCGAAAAAGTCATGAAAGGCATCTGACGATGGCGATCGTCCCCCTTTTCTGTAGAATCAGTTTTCTCATCCTTAGTCCGATCTCTCGTTATATGTCATAAAATCATTGCGACTTCCCCTCGAGCGCGTAGTGAGAGGTGACTGATGCTTGGAATCTGACCAGAGCATCACCTTGGAAAGTCTCAAATTGCTTCTTCTCGCAACGCCATTTGATCGCAAGCGATGAGACCTGCAACTGTGGCAGGGGATCGAGAGACAAATCGGGCAACATGTGTTTGGAACTAACGTCGAGTTGAGAGAAATCATTGCACAGAAAAGGTCCTAAGTTGTCTCTTTTCTCGCGAGGAGAGAGAACTCTCGGGCCAACGATGGGGATGTCTGCTAATGTAATTCTGCAGCTATAACTGCAAGGTATTATTATTGTCTCTTGACTCTCCTCTCGACCGACCAAATCCCCTGTTCCCGCCCTCTTTCAGGCATCAAGTCTAGATTCGACCGTATTGAGGCCCCATGCTAATCTGAGCTGTGAGAAGATCGGAGAAAACACCAGACCTGCTGAATCTCCTCATGGCGTAATACGAGATCAACGCTAACTAGCCATCGCTTGAGTGCATTGCGACACTCCAAAGACATCCATCTCGGAAAGATCAGAGATCGCTCTCCGAAACTGTATTTCCACTGTCTCTGTTTTACATGAAACATATGAATCGGTGGCGGTCCAACAGGTCGGATTCAAGCTTGCAGAAATGACATGCATGTGCTTCTCCGAGGGAGAGAAGACGGGACTCGGAGCTGAACTTGCTTCTGGCCTGGGCACTGTATCAGCCCCATGTGGCGTGGCTGTGCTTGGGATCTGTGGCGTCAGCGTCATTGTTCAAGTTGGGGGCTTGGCAGGAGTGCCAGGGTCGCAGGGGGTGTCTTTCCCATGTCATGGGATATGGTATACGACCCCTGGAATTACATGTGGTGATATCCTCATCTCCCAATACTTTTGCCAGAGCATTTCTTATCACTACTTATCGCCTTTATCGTCGCATTAGCACAGACGCAGACACTCACAGCGCGCGAACGGTCCACCGTGCAATAAGGGACTGTATTCGGGGGCCAGACGCTGGCGGCGTCCACTAGAGTTCGCATCGCCCGCCAAGACTAAAGCCAAACCAAGGCCCAAGACCAAGTTCCCAAGGCAAAGAGAGAATGACTTCTTTAAGTAAGCCGCATCCCCACAGAGTTCAGAGTTCCGCTTGCGCACGGCGCGAGTTATTCCCGTATCCATTCTCTAGCCTCTAGCTTTAGCTTCAGCGATACTCAACGTACCTTACTGCGGATACGTACAACCTCATTCATCAACCGCACTGCGATTCTGCCGTATCATTGGGCCCTGATACAATAGCATCACGCTCAAGCGAGTTTATCATTCTGTATCTCAATACGCAAGCGATTATTGGTCCGAGGACATCTTATATTATCTGCTAACATGGGGTTTCTCAAACCTGAAGTTGGCAAGGCTCGAAAGGTAATCAACCATTCACCCCCCCGGCTTGGATTCAGACTAACTCATTCCCAAGCCAAAATTTGATCTTCATCTCAAGGTAAAGCCTCCAGCTAGACATTCCCAATCAATAGAGGGCCTCAACTAATACTGGCTAGATATATGATCTCAACAACGTACCTCTGGTTTCAGGCCAATCCTTTGTCAAATGGCATGTTTCTCACTCAATGACCGCTGAACACCGCGGCCGCACCCAAAAATGCCCAATCGCCAACCATAGAGTCGACTACGGCTTTGTTAACACAGTACCTGGCATTCGTATATCAATCGACCGCAACAACCATCTTACCGAATGCCCGATGGAGTTTGAAGTCATCCAGGAATTTGGCCTGACTGAAAAGGTCACACTTGGTGTTGTCCGTCTCAACCTCAGCGAATACGTTGAGGAGAGCGAAGCCTTTATCAAGGATGTCGGGTCACCTGGTCGCATACGCAGTGGCAGTTTCGGCGGCAGTCCAACCAGGGGTGGGACATCCCGACCGCGCCGCGATTCAGATGTCGTAGAGGATGGCATCGTGAGAAGGTATCTCATGCAGGAAAGTAAGGTCAACAGTACTCTGAAAATAAGCATTCTCATGATCCAAGTCGACGGCGAGCGCAGCTATGTAGCTCCTGCTCTGAAAACAGCCCCCGTGTTTGGTGGTATCGGCGGCATCATGGCTGAGGCGATAGAGGACGAAGTTGGACGTGAGTAATCCACTTTATGCAATACCATCTGGCATGACTGACACTACATATAGCCATAGCTGCCGCTGTACCCAACTTATCAAAACCTCGCGATGCCGCTGAACTTCAGGATCTTTACCGGAGCGTTCTTTCTGCCTCATGGTGCCGTCAACCTAATGAGCATTCGGCTGAGGAAGTGATTGAAGATATCTTTGGTGGCGGCAACGGTTGGAAAACCAAGCCACATAATGCATCACCTGTCTCGGATGGAGAAGACGACGATGACGACCTAAATCCTCGCCACACTATCCGGGCCCGCGATTACCGTCGCATAACACACAACCTTCTCCATCCTCACCTACACCATGGGCGCAGAAGTAGGACTGCTTCGCCTGGGCGTACTCAGCATAACGGCGGGCCAAATGGCTCTTCGCACCGGCGCACACCGAGCAATTCGAGTGATAAGAGCTTCTCTACAGTCACGGTCACGCCATCCAACCCACGCAGGGGCGTCCGCATCCATGAGCGTCATCTTGACCATGCACGTAGTATGGTCAGCATGACGTCCACTATGACGCTTGACAGTGATCCAATGCGTGAAACTAGTTACAAAGGAGCCCGCGAGGTCAGAGAAGATGACATGCGAAACGATCTTGTTGCTTGGCGGTTACCAGGGGAGGGCAGCCAGGTAATGTAGAGTATGATCGACTGGTTAGGACTACCTACTCTCTTTGCAAACACTACATAAACATCACAACTCGTCCTCGGCGCGGAGACTTGACAAAATCTGGAAACCATTCCTTTAATTTCTTGATGTTTTACTCAATTCATTCATGACGACCTTCTAATGTGTCTTCTAGAATCTACCAATAAACCCGTGCTTTTTGGATAACCATCCACCTTATATACCCACTCATAAAAATCATTGCGGCTTTTGAATCAAGTTCCTGCTTTCGAGTCCAAAACTTAAAAAGACCCTTAGATGCTTCCTCGGACACCACCCTTGCCACCAACTTCCCGGGTTGTGACGGTAACGCTAAGATCGGCCAAAACGTTAATTGTGACCTCGACCTTGCCGCCAGCCTTGACAGCCTTGATAGCAGCCTCCGCGAGGGGGCTGCCGATCTTCCAGATCTTCTCACGGGTCTCCTCGTCCTCGTCGTCGGAATCGTCAGAGTCAGAGTCGTCCTCATCCTTCTCCTCCTTGGCCTTGGGCTCAGGCTTGGTCACCTTAATGTGAGTGTTACCCTCGACAATCTTGATGAGAACATCGCCGCCCTCCTTAGGGGCAGGGATGTGGGCGGTGCGTCGGGCAGGGACAGCAGTCTCGGGAGCGACAACGGGGGTAAAAACATCCTCACCGTCAGCGCCGACGGTGATAACACCAATGGCGTTGGAGATGTGCTTGACGGTGGTGACAGCAGGGTGAGTTGACTGCTCAATGTCGGCGGCCTCGTACTCCTGGATGAGAGAAGCCTGGAGCGCAGCACCACGAGCCAAAAGCTCAGAGGGGTTGATAGCAGAAGCACTGGTGGCGGGGGCCTGGATCTCGGTAGACTCAGGGAAGATACCACGGAGGTTGTTGGCAATGCGAGGAGTGTGAGAAGTACCACCGGACAGGATAACTTCATCGATGTCGAGAACATCGAGGCCAGCCTTCTTGACAGCGCCCTCGATAAGTCGGTTGAAGCCATCGAAGATCTTGCGGGCAATCATCTCGTATCTTGACCTGTTGATAGTCATAGAGAAGTCGAAACCATCAGCCAAACTCTCAACGCTGAACTGAGCGTTGCTACCCAGGCTCAGAGCTCGCTTGGTAGCCTCAGACTCGAGGCGGAGCTTAGCAAGGCTGCGAGGGTTGTTTCGGGGGTCGATGCTGTGCTTCTTCTGGAACTCCTTGGCGAAGTGCTCCATGAGGACCTGGTCCAAGTGAACACCAGCGAACTCGTAGTCGTGAGCGGTGGCAAGGACAGTGTAGAGACCACCTCGCGAGGCGATAACAGCAACATCAGAGCGGGTGCCACCGAGGTCGGCGACAACAACGATCTTGTCCTCGATCTTGGCCTCGGGGCGGGCATCGTAAGCCAGAACAGCGGCAACGGGGTCAGAGATGAGCTGGAGAATCTCAATGCCGGCTTCGTTGGCGGACTGGGTCAGAGCCTCTCGCTGCTTCTCGCTGAAGTTTGTGGGAACAGTGACAACAGCAGAGGTGACCTTCTTTCCGAGGTAGTCGGAGGCGGAACCGACAAGTCGTCGCAGGTATCGAGTAGAGGCCTCGGAGACTGAGACAGTAGAAGCCTCACCATCGGTCTTGTCCTTGACAGAAAAGGCAACGGAGCCAGAAACGTCCTTGGGGTGGGCAGAGGCGTGGCAGTGGGTAGGGTCGATAGACTTGAATCTGAGCGCTTCTAGTTAGTATCGTTGATTGCAGAGGTCGGTCTAGGGTGAAATCGCTGTTGCGTACTCTTGGCCGAGGAAGTCTCGGAAGCTGGAGATGGTGTTGTCGGGGTTGCGAACAAGGAAGGCCTTGGCCTGGCCACCGTAGTACTCGTCGCCGTCAACGTAGGAGAGAGCAGTGGGGATTTGTCGGTCTATTAGAGACAAGATGTTAGCAACCGGTCCTTCAACGACTCTATAGTGAAGTTTCATAAAAATGTGGATATTTCTGAATCATACCTCCGTCCTCGTTGGCAATAACCTCGGCCTTGTCGTCAACAGTGTAGGCAACAGAACTGTTGGAGTTACCAAAGGTAATACCAATGGCAACTCGGTTACCGGGCTCAGGGCCCTTGGCACCAGCGTTGTCACTCATAAGGTCGGTTGAAGAAAAATCGTCGATTCGGGTATGAAGAGGGGAATAGCTCAAGACTAGTTGTCTTTGCTGGGTTGAGTTTGGGGTGAGGAGGGATGTGGTGAGTGTCAAGTTTTGGATGGCGATTTCGTGATGGATTGTAGTGGGGGTTTATTACTTTCTTTTCCCTCAGAGAATGGAAAAAAACTGCCCGCTAATCGTTGATTGCCCACATTTTTCTGAACAGCAACCGGTACGTACTCTCCTTATCATTATCAGTGCCCCACCACGCCGCCATCGCTCATGTTTTTGAAGGTATGGAAGCTCATCGCATAGCATCTCGAGGTCCAAATCTTCAACATCATCTTTTGTTACGGGCCTTTTCTTCCAGCACATCTTACAATATGAGTTCCGACGCTGTCTTTGTGCTACCAGGTGATAGCATTGACACGTCTCTTATTCCTACACATCCCAAGAAGCCTCTCCGACTTGGTCCTGGACTGCGACATGTGCCTCCCAACGACATTGTTCCTACGCTTGCTGGTCAACTCATTACCGACCGACCAAAGAATGCCATTCGAGTAGAGAACGCTCGAGGCAGGGTGCGCATTTTCTTGTCGTGGATCGAAGAGTGTGTACTAACATTGCAATAGTATACACCTCGCGTTGGTGAACTCGTCATCGGAACCGTCCAGCGAAGCGCCGCAGATTTCTTCTATGTTACTCTCTCCGATTACACCGCGCCCGCACTTCTCCCACAGCTTTCTTTCGAAGGTGCTACAAAGAAGACTCGTCCTCAACTTGCTGCAGGTGCATTGGTCTATGCGCGCATTGGTCTTGCCAACCGTCACATGGACCCAGAGATAGAGTGTGTATCTTCGTCAACAGGAAAATCCGATGGCCTTGGCCCTCTAACAGGCGGTATGCTCTACAACGTGTCGCTTGGAATGGCGCGCCGCCTGATGATGCCCAAGAGCGTGCAAGAAGGTCGTGTGGCGGTGCTAGAAGAGCTCGGCAACGCAGGTCTACAGTTTGAGACAGCAACAGGACGCAATGGCAAGTTCTGGGTTGATAGCGAGAGTGTGAAAACAGTCATTGCTGTTGGCAGAGCAGTTCAAGAGACGGACGAGAAAGGGCTGGACGTGGAAGGCCAGAAGAAGCTGGTCAGAAAAATCATTAAAGATCTGAGCTAAGGCAATGCTGGAAAAATGGTGCCGAAAGACACTCTTTGTACTGATGACTCGCCCAGTTGTACACTGCCGTACTATAATAGATACCCACAAACGAACACGCCTGGCTCGTCCTTTATTAGACGAACATGTCTTTTCCATTACCAAACGCCCGATAGTCCTACACGCCTGTTGACGTTGCTTTTTGTGCTAGAACCATATCCTCTAATGCCAAATATGCTGCCTTCAACGAGTGTAAGAAGAAGAATGCTGAAATGAGATAATAAAAAAAGGATAGCGAAACCCAAAAATGGGGCTGATGTTTGTCACTTATAGCCTGGTTCGAGGCCGCACATTTGATGAATTATAGACCAACGTCGCCTCACTCCGTGAGCAGAGTTTGCGGCTCATCACCGGTATCCGAGGATTCCTATGTACCTCCCATCTCCTGGTCGACTTCTACAGGCTCTGGGAGATGTCTTTGATCCATGTTGTGAATCTTGGTCATATGTCGTTTCCAATTATCCTTGCGAGGAAATCCTTTCCCACCTTGTCTTGAGTAGTCGCAGCCTGGCACAGCACAGTGAAACTTCTTCTTCCTCTCATGACGATCATTGACGTGACGTTGAAGATGGGTTTTGGTCCCAAATCCTTTGCCGCAATTTGGATAAGGACATTTGTGGTCCTTTGTATGATATCGCTGATGGTGTCTATTGTAGATTAGTAGGCTGATTGGTATGGGCTGACAACTATAGACTTACTTCAACTTGTGTGGCTGGTCAAAGACCTGATTACAGCCAGGCTCATCACATGCATGTACGCCATTCTTGGGCGACAAATTGCTACTGCCGTTACCAGGAGATACGCTGTGACGGTAGTCCGAAGATCCACCAGAGTGAGGAGAAGGAGTATCAAGCTGCGTTGCGGGTGTGTTTAATGACGAGGGATTGGTCGACGCTGGTCCCGGTTGGGGTGTAGACATATCGGAGGGATAGCTCTGGTGTCGGATACTGCTATCAGGCAGAGGACTCAAGTGGTTGTTCGATGGTATATCTGACATGGAAACATCGTGAGTATCTTCGGGCTCTTTCTTAAGGGACACATCATTTTGCGTAGGCGTCGGGGAATGGATAACAGGTAGAGGCTGAGCTTGTGGTGTATTAGGCGGGAGCGTAAATGGTGAGGGTGAGTCTACGGGCCCCTCGTGCCTTGGAGGTTCGGTTGAGGGGGGTTGTTGCTGAGGCGAGGATTGTGATACGTATAATTGGTAGTCCGTTCTATGCCATACTTCGCTCTCTGTCGAGGCCGGCATGATATCCATCGGATTTACAGTACCAGGAGCGGGATGGCTAGGAGGGGATTGAGCCGCGTTGAAGTTGAAAGTGGTTGGAGGGGACTCTGGGGGAGTTTGCACAGCCCCTTTTGGTAATGTAGATGGTAGAGCAATTGGCGACCCCAAGCTCTGAACGGTAGGAGGTACTGGCAGCGAGTCGGCAGCAGGTGCAGTAATATCGGTAGGGGACTCGGTGGGGTCTCCTGATGTGGTGATCCTTTGAAAAGTCCTTTCGTGGGGTGCATAAGGGAGACTTCTGGCGGCACTATCCGGCCCTTCGGTAAAGGACAGTGAGGTCGGAGAGCCAAGAGACTGGTCACGGGTGCTCTTTCGGGTGAACATTTGTTTCAGGTTGTATCTCAGTGAGCTCCCACGCGACCACGAACGATCAGGTTGAGGCCGAGACTCATCAGTTGTGAACATGCCAAAGGCTTCTGAAGGGACTGAAGGACTGTAGTAGTCGGCATTGGTACCATTGAGAACTCCATGGTGTGCATCGCCAATGGCCTGTGGCATATACTCTTCAGGGTGGTTTTCATCAAAGCCAAATGGCGTTGAGCGTGGTATTGAGTCGTCCAAACCTGGCTGAGCACCGCCGTGACTGTAGGAAGGTAGATTTGTGTCGATTCGCGAAGCAGAGACTGGTTGATTTGGTGCCTGGCCTTGGCCGTTTGAATGTATTAGTCCATCATGAGGAGCCCAATCCAAGTCTTTAACGGATCCGTCTACTCCGCGCGTGTTTTCTCCTGAAGGTTTGAACGACGCCTGCGAGGACAAACGGCGTTGATGATCATTTGCGCCAGAAAGTCCTGCTGCAGGAGATTCGCCAGTCTCTGGATCGATCGTGTCGGGGATTCCATGGTGAGAGCCTGCTTTTCGACGCCTTATACACCGGATGATAAAGGGATATGAGCACAAAGCTACGAGTGCAATGCCTACGACGACACCGACCACGACGCCAGCAATTCCCCCACTGCTTAGTTGACGCTTAAGAACGATCCCCCTGGTTTCGAGATGATCCATCGCATGGCTTCCTCTCCCACTTAGCCGTCGCAATATGTCCATCGAACTAGGTCCCCGCCAGGCTCGAGGAGGTGCGTGGCGAAGGTGGAAGCAGCCAGCAACAGCCGGCGAGAGCAGATGGGAGTTGCTAATCGGGATAGCAAATCGAGTGTTGGTTCTTTCTTCCGTGTACTGCTAGATGAAACTGATGGGCGGGGCGGCTAATTGACAACTGAGGACTAAAGTCTTGGGAGGCCGCCGTCCCCGTCGCAGTCGCAGTCGCAGTCGCGCAAGACACGGCAAGAATGCCAACTGTGAAAGGGCTCGTGCTTTTGGGAGGACTCAGTCGAAGAATAGAAGAATACGGCAGATTAAATGGGTGATCACGTTAGCTGCTATATTGATGACATGGTAAACAAAATAAAGAGGTTCAAGCGCATGTGAGCGAGATGTAATAAGATAGATGGCACGAGCAAGGAGATCCGGGGGCGGTCGTCAGCAATTGGACCTTCCTTGGGCCTTCTGACATTGGCTTTTTATCGCGCCTTTTCAGGGCCTTCCAGCACTTCTAACTTACCGAGAGGCAGGAAGCTCGACACAACCGGGATTTTGATTGGACATGGGAGCGACCTTGACCCCGCTTGCCGTTCAGAGCTTCGTCGGTCTAAGCCACACTCATTTCGACCTAGTGTCACTCGGACCTGAAGAGAATACAGGGGAGAAGGTGGAAAGAAAAACACGGTCTTTCCTCAACACGTCCTTGGTGCAGTTTATGGTGGAGATAGACTGTGTTTTATTCCCCCCCGGAACGTGTTTCAACCCAAAGGCCCTTGTTAAGTTATTGGCCCCATAGTGTAGATGACAATTTGCAGATACGCGCTATAAAAAGAAAGGGCTGATTTGATGGACAGGAGGTTGGATGGATAGGTAGGTAAAAGTTAGATACCAATTGCAATTCAGGAGCAAACGTCTGTAATCATGTGATACATCAAAGTGACACGAACTCCCAAGTTCTGCTTTGTCAAGCGCCAGCCAGCTGTGATTGTATCAATACAGACCCATAAGGGAACACCAAATATTGGTATTTAAATAACTGACACATTCAAATACCGTTTCACCGCCAGATTGTTTCTGTTCTTTTTCTATTGACGACATAACTATGCATTGTCAACCCCCACAATAGACATGACAGACCGCCCTGAATTGAAGCTTCGTCTACATCGACGTCCCACGAAAGCATGATGTCACTTCCCTGTTGCCATCTTCCAATGACGTACTGGCATGCCACATGTATATAGTAGATCTGACTGACTCAAGACTAGGTAGGTCTTGATGTTTCAAAATTTAAGTTACATATATGCAGCAAGATGCAAATACACATTGGATAGTCCAACTGGTCTGGAGATATCTCCACGTAGAACCGAAAACGCCACAATCAAGATCCGCCTGCATCCAACTACTCATTACTCCGTACATTAGTGCCATAGACCCTTCTTGGCTTTCTTGTTGCCATTCAGTCAAAGAACCGTCCTTTATTCGCTGCCTAGCCTCCGGTCTTCATTACCATGTGCGTATGGTGCGATCGGTTTTCATTCTCATAACGTCCATGAAAAATAAAACTTGCATCGGTAACTAATCAGCAGCTACCTTATATCATGCCAAGTAACAGAAGCTCAAAGCTTCCATCCTAGCTGCCAAGCCATCTTCCCCACCATGTTGATCCCGTGTGGCTTGATGCCCTCCAAGACACTAGTTTGTCATGACCACGACCTTGTTTTGACTTCACATCATGGATCGCGCTGTTTGGTCATGACATTCATCATCCAGGCTCGTATAAATTTGTCCTACTTAGCTAAGCATCGGTACAAGTCCATCTTCATTGCTGATATAGTCAGTTCTCTGCTCAAGACCAAAAGACCTGACCCAATTTGAGAATTAACCCCGCAAGCTGAAGTGCTCAAACAGTCACTGTACAATGATTTTCATGTCTCCAGCCTCTTCACTTCATGACCCGGCCTAGTCATTTCACAACTTTCCAATCTAGACAACAAACAGTCGACCGTTCCCAAGTGCATCATTCCAGACTTTCGACGTGTAATCTGTCGGGACGCGCTCACCTCGGCGGAATCGGGTGATCATTCCAGGATGCATCAAAATGATCTCTGCCTGTCTGGCCCTTGTGATAGCGACGTTGAGACGCTGGGGCTCGTCCATAAACCCGGGCTTGTTGGTGCGCACCAAGTCCAGGAAGACCACATCAGCCTGGTTGCCCTGCGCTTTGTCGACAGTAAGAACCTCCACCCTGCTCTGCCACTCAACCGGCCACTGCTTAACCTGATGAGCGTATTGGCGCATTGAAGTGCTGTACGGCGTTTGTATCATGATGCGGCCGAGTTGTTGATTATCAGTTACACTCTTGAATGCCCGGTCTTGCAGAAGTGTCGCAGCTTGGGCAATAACCCATCGGTGGTTTGTGGGATTCCAGAAGCTATTACAATGGGTTTCCTCTTGGCTCGTGGTAAGGAAGATGATAGCCCGGTTCTGGTCTAGCTTTTGTCCATTACCAAAGGTTTCGAGATAGTCACGCATATAGCGAACAGTTGAGGGATACTGCTCCTGAGATTGGTAACCAGAGATCATCTTTGATTCGTAGAACAACTGTGAAGGCAAATTCTGCAAGTTTCCATAAGCCCTTTTGTTGATTAAGAGCGAACTGTTTATCGCTCCGACCTTGGCCGCTCTTGCCATAAGGCTGAGGCGCATTTGCTCAGCGTAGGGGTTGACTTCGAGGCCTTTCTTCCGAGCGTCACGCGCATCGTTAGTCTTCACAAAGGGGCGGGTCTGGTTGACATCGCCTGTGAATATCCAGGCAATTGGCTTGAAGAAGGCGATAGGGATCAAGGTCGTCAACTCTCTCGCGTGTGGAGCTTCGTCGATAAAAATGACCTCCGGGTCGAAAAGTTTCGAGAAACCACCGTATGCTGCAACGGGTGTTGTTGCGATGAAGTCTGCTTGCCTCAATACAGCAGTGTAGAGTTTTGTTATCTGAAATCTTAAAGTCTTCCAGTTGTCGTGGTTCAAGACTTCACCGGAATCCATTCTGGTCAAAAGCTTTTTGAGCGTCAGGAAGCCACCATCTTTGTGCTTCTCATAATACTGCCAAGCCGCTTCGTCCAGAGTGGGTGCTTTGCTTGCATCCCGTTCTATATGTACGATTTTGCTGATGGTAGCAGTGGCAAGAAACTTTTTAGTGAAGTCCATCTCGTCGCCATCCTTGCTCTCACCAGGAGTTGTATTCAGCTTCGAACTATTTCGAATTTCATACGGCCACCCGTGCATCCGAATGATGCGCAGGCTCAAGCCAGCGGTTTTACACATGTTGTAGTATCGATCTGCCGCATCATCAACCGTTTTGTTGAGATCAACTAGAAACAATATGGGGCTACATCTTTTCTTAGCTCCGGGGCGGCGCTTGGATTGAATGAGGCCAGCGACAATCATATTCCATTCAGTCTTTCCTGCACCAGGACATCCATTCACAAAGTAAATGCCGTTGGGGATTCGTTTCAAACCGTTGAATGCGGCAACATGATCATTGTTGAACGAGCGAAAGCTATCGAGAAGCCTTCTTCGAATTTTGTGGCCATGGTGATGAGGATTTGACAGGTGGGGGAAAACACTGTGAAGATCAACGTAAGTCTTGTCGGCGCCCTTTAGATCCAGCACCATTTCAAAGGCAGCCTTAGATTTAGAGCTGACTTTACCACTTTCCAATTGAGAATCTTGAGTGAGTCGTCTAAGAGCCGCAAGCTCGGCCTCGTAGGTATTGGAGTATGTCTCCCAGGTGATTACAATGTTCTGGTGTTTGGCTTCATCCAAATCGAGACTTTGGAAGTCGTCAAGAGAAGAAGCAGTCTGCATTGACTCCAGTAAATCGAGGTTGACTTGCTCTCCGTCTTTGTTTTTGAAAGATCGACTAACGTCGACTTTAAACGCAGCACACTTCGTAACCCCTTTGCACGGGAGATCCTCTGAATCCTCGTAAGGATTACTGATACGGGTTGCGGACAGATGGACCAGAGAGTAAGTCCCGCCCGATAGCTGAACTCTCTTTTCGATGTCGATATGAAAATTGTCGGTGAGACTAGGGAAAATGAGGTCTTCTGAAGGCCCAGGCACTGGCACAAGGAAAAGCCATGGTGTTGTGAATGAGGTCGATAGCCCCTCGATAGGTGCAATAGGCCACGCCTTGAAAGGCCTCCTCATGTCATTGAAGCGCTTCAGCAACTCCTCTTCATTCTTCTGCTCGATTATAGTCCCTTGCTCATGGCGTTTCACATACTCCTGAACTGATAAGACAGTCAGAGGTGGAAGAGGCTGCAAAGTTTCCGAATGTCAGCGGCTGCTATACCATACCAGTGTCATTTGAAACTCACCCTTTCAAATGCAGGCAGGCTTGATGCTCCAAAGGATTTCATTGTCTTAAATACATGCGGCACTTGGCGATGCAACTTCTGGCGTCTGTATCGAAAGATGAGCGGTCTCCAGGCACTCAGATGCTGGGTTTATGGGCGTAGAGTGGGGGCAGAAGTAGTAAGGAACGAAGCATAGAAATGTTGTGTTATGGTAGAAATGGAAAACAACGAGTGATGACGATAGCGATCGATGATGCCTCCAGCAAACTCGCACCAGTATCTGCATTACTTGGTGAAGCGTTGGTGAAGAAACTTGAGAGTAACAGAAATATGGTGAAGTGAGAGGAAGGAGAAGGGGGGAGGAGCAAGATTCAAGGTGGAGAGAGAAAGAAGGCAGCAGCAGAGCCACGGAGAGGGAAGGAAGGGCGTTTGCAGTTGCCGTTTGTTCCTGTCAGCCGTCAACATTGCCCCGCGGCTGTTAACACTTCTTCTCCTCGCTCGAAGAGAAAAACTGGAGAACGGATTGAGAGGAGTAGGTAAGGCGAAAGAGAAAAGGTGCATGTACGAGGTGCAATTCATGGGGCAGTGAATCACTGCGGATGACTTTAGGCGGAGCTCCAGGAGTTCTCGAGAGCGATTCAAAGAATGATAACGATTCATCATGTACGAAAGCTACGATAGCAAGGCTTTCCAAGATAGATGAAATTTTTGTACAATAATCCAAGTGGTGAATGTGGAATCTCCAGAACTGGCCACATATACCTAACTCGCAATATTTGCTGTGGTATAAGAAGCAGATTATCGATACTTCTCCATACCTATTCAATGTGGTAGCTACTGTTGAAACTTCACGGGGAAGTACACCGATAGTACAATCAGAAGGTTGAATACATGACAACTGTATACTAATATAAGTGGCCCTTCCTACCAGTGCTGATTCTTTTCGAGTTGGCAAGTATTCTTACTACAATACTCGGCCTGTTCAACCCAATCAAGACAATGCTTAGCCATATGCTTTTGCTGATTACCTGTCCAAATAGACGAAGTACCGTCCATCCCTTCAACTACCATATGTGTCAATCCAATAACTGACTATACTGTTCACATCATCCAGAACTTGGTGCAAGGCGCTGTGGAGGCTATGTTAAGTCGATGGTCATGCTTTCGACTCCCCCAGTGCCTCTATTCCGACCATATCTCACGCCGACTTCCATCATATCAGTTGAATATCGTGGCTCATCCTCGGGGTCATCTGTGAGGTCTGTTGGCGTGTCAGAATCGTCTTCGACAAGAAGGGCGTGGTCTGGGGCAGGCATGATACCATCCTCACTGAGAAGCCACTTCTCTATGTGTTTGTACAGTACACGGACCGTGTTCGGTGGAAATGCGTTCCCAATCTGCCGCTTGATCGATGTTCTGGTACCAAAGAACTGGTGTGTTTTGGGGAATCCTTGTAGGCTCGCCAACTCTCGTAGGGTGAGTTTCCGTGAGCCGTCAGGGTAGCAAAGATCACCTCCTGTCGTTATAGTTCCAGCGAGACGGTCTGGGTCGTAGGGGGCTCTTCGCGGGTTGAAAAACTGGACGTTATCGAGGTCATGGAGATCGTCGCCGGGGCGAATCCCTCGCAGAGCCTTTCTAATGGTATTGCAAGGTAGCAGGTCCGGTCCATCATCCTCGCCGTATCTATGCGTGGCTTTGGGAAAGGGTGGCAATCGCTCTCCAGGTGCAGCAGCGATTATGATGAGTCGCTTCCGATCTTGTGCAGCTCCCCATGTGCAGAGTCTAACTACTTTCCAGCGCACCGAGTAGCCATATTGCGTGAACTCTGCAAGGAAAGTGTTGAAGTAGTTCTCGTGTCGGCCGTGGGTAAGTCCGAAGGTCTGCTCAACAGTGACAATTCGTGGGCGTAACTTAAAAAGCAGTGGATTACAGCCAAAGAGCGCATGAATGTTCGCGTCATCTTGGACCGATGCATGTGTGTGCGCTGGTGAAAAGAATTGGCACGGCGGAGAGAAATGAAGAACATCTACTCTCATATGCGTTGTGTTGAAATGAGCTGTGTTCGAAACAAATTCATCGAGTGACTTTCGGAACAGCTCAGTGCCAGGGAAGTTGTTTTCGTAAGTCTCCCATACCTCAGGTGCTTTATCAACTGCATACTGGACCTTGAACCCAGCCATAGAGGCTCCCCGAGACACTCCTCCAGCACCGGAACAGGTGTCGAACATTGTGTATTTCTGGCCATGCCTTCGTGTCTTCTCGTTGTTCTTGCTGTAGTCTTCCTCAGTGTCCAAATCAATGGAGTGGTTATGAGTGGCGAGCGAAGGAGCCCAAGAACCCCCCTTGGTTGTAGTTCCTCGCCAACGGTTACGAAGAACATCCTCGGAAACCATATACTTTTTGTCACGAACTTCGCTCGAGTGGATGCGAACGATAGCCTCTTCGACTTGTTTCTTCCGGCTGCCTTGTCCAGTGAAACAGACCTCTATCTTCTAGCGGCAGGTCAAATGTCTAGACTGGCAATTTGGTCGACCTCTTTCTTTTGGGTAATTGGGGTTGAAAACACATCGATTGTATTTAGGATGCGTTGCGTTTGTGATAATGAGGGGATACAGCTGGATGACATCGGATGGATTGACATCCACGAGCTCCTCGTGCTTCGGCTCGTTGTCCTTGTCGTAGTTGAGAAGCATGCAGACTTCGTTAGATTTTCTGGGAAGCTTTCCAAGAGTTGACCGCGCCCTCGTAAAGGGGATGCCGCGGATTTTGATAGTGTTTGACAATCGGCATCGAACCACTACCTTGACCAGGATGAACTCAACAAAATAGTTACCGGATAGGAATTCGCGAATTTCAAGAAATGATCCCGCTTGGATATTAGCACCTAGAAGGCGTATCTTCTCCAATGCGAATTCTCCTTGTTCCAGAGTGCGGTGATCTGCGGTGCCTAGATCTGCTGTAAGATCAATAACCTCCTCCGGAACGTGATCGAGTTTGCCGAGGTCGCCATCAACGGTACAAGAAGAAAAGCGTCGCCTCCGTTCTGAGAACCCATTCGGTCTCACTAGCAGCAGAGAAAAATCATCGATCTCATCTGGCTCGAGATCGATGTATGTGACTGGCATGTCGCGCATGGAGTTGGGCTTAGCCCAGGGAGAAGAAAGCAAGAAGATGGCCTGAATCGCTGTATTAGCCAATCAAGTGGCATGTATAAAGTAGGAATAGAAGTGCATACTCTTGAGAAGCGAGCTCGGGTAGTATAGGTAGATTGAGGGAAGCAAAGAGTCAAAGTTGTTGATAGAGGAAGTTGCGAGAAGTAGGCTCTAAGTGCGTGCGTGAAGTCAGTGGATTTCCTAGCATCTGATAATACATATTCTTCACTCAAGCTAAATGGCCCGTGCAGTGAAATCATGGGTTGTTTGTCTTGTCGGTGCCTGGATCTGTCGGGAGCCTTTGGGGCAAACGCTCAAACAAGCATCCATATTGCAGCAATATTTGTATACTTATGACTTGTACTGTGTCCCATATAGAACTACCTTCTAAGTTTATTGCTCTCTGTTCAATCTATTCATGTTGAGTTGAATGGATCTTATGAGATACAGTGAAATCAGTGTTGCATATCGATTCTCATAGTCGAGAGTATTCGGCATGCACCGGGCGACTATTATCTCTTTTCTCTTCCCCTCTATTTCTCTTCCCTTTTTTACTATAATTGGATAAGAGAAGAACGACCAAGCATATTATACTTAATTTTCAACAAGCTGCTGGATTGAATGCCAAATACACGTAGTGCCCAGCACTACAATGACACTGCTCGCTGGTATCGTTCGTTTCCACATGTCCCAACCTTTGTCATACCCCTCACTCAACTGACTTTTTAAGACCCTTGGGAAATATAAGCGAACAATATTACTAGGAGGACAAACATCACAACACAGCATAGAGTTATTGACGACCTCTCATCATGTACGCTGCTGTTGGTTGTTTTCAAGTGGATAAGTGCAGGGTAGGGGTCAATCGCCAGATCGGGCTAGTCAGGGCGGCTTGCAGTGATGGCGTAGTTAGTGGATGCACCCCAGCGATCCCTGTTTGGACTGTTGAGGTCATTGATGCGATCAACCATGACCACGAGGCTGATCTGATCCAAGGGGCAGTATAAAGTGTATGGCAAGTTGCACGAGTTAATACCAGTGAGAGCTTAGAGCCTATGTGATCTGTGTAATGAAAAGGATTTGTCTACTGCTCATCACCAGAAACCCTTTGCGATCGCGAATTCAACGCTGCCGACAGCTTACACTACCTGGAGCCTTTTATCACTTTCACGCCACCACCCATCCTGCACAGTTAAACATGGCGGCCCGAACTGCACGAAAGCGTGGAACCAAGAATGCAGAGCAATCACCTCCAAAGAAACAAAAGACCACCAAGGCCAACGAGGAGCCTCTAGACGAACTTCCACATAACCTTGGACCTGTTCGTGCCACCCCAAAGAACGCCAAAAAGTTCTCTACTCCACCAAAAGACTCGAAAGAGTCGATCAAAAAGGTCAAAGTGGAAGATGTCTCACCTGAGGTCAAACCCAATATCAAAACCCCGAATCCCCCTTCGCCTGAGGAGCCAGAGTCCACGACTCGGCGATCACTGCGACCGCGGAGATCAGCTGCCAAATCTTCATATTTTGAGTCCGACGATGAATCCGGCACGAAGTCACACATCAAGAAACCAAGCAAACCTTCGCCCGTGAAGAAGGAGATTAAAGATGAGGATGTCGATGTCGATGTGGCAATGGAAGCACCGGTCCGAAAAACTGTCAAGAAGACCAAGACTAACCCATATGGACTTACTCCTGGTATCACACCTTTCCCTGAGTGGGAAGCTCCATCGGCAGAAGACTGCGAAGAAGCCTATCGCTTGCTAGCAAAAGTCCATGGAGAAGCGAAAGCTCCTGAGAAGATACCAGCACCCTCTCTGGAAGTCTCAGGCTGCGGAGAAGTCCCTTCTGTTCTAGATGCTTTGATTCGCACACGTCTAAGCGCAAACACCTCAAACCGGAACTCGAGCGCAGCTTTCAGAGGGTTGGTCAGCACCTTTGGTACTGTTGATAAGGGCATTGGAAAAGGAAGTGTTGACTGGAACAAGGTCAGAACTGCCCCTTTGCCCACTATTGTTGAGTCCATCAAGACTGGTGGTCTAGCTCAAGTTAAGGGCAAGGATATCAAGGCGATACTGGAGTTGGTGTACGAAGAGAATACAAAGCGGCGAGAGGCTTTCATGCAAGAGAAGAACGGTGGGAAATCATCCGACATTGTAGGAGCAGACGGCAAGACGCAGGGCCAGAAGGATCTCGAGATCTTGAAGACGGACCAAGAGATTTTATCATTGGATCACATACACGGAATGGCTCCTGACGAAGCGATGCAAACGCTCACCAAGTTTCCTGGTATTGGAGTTAAGACAGCATCGTGTGTTATCCTGTTTTGCCTGCAACAACCCAGTTTCGCAGTCGATACACATGTACACCGTATCAGCGGATGGTTGAAATGGATACCACCTAAAGCTACTCGGGACCAAGCATTCAGTCACTTGGAGGTTCGTATACCCAACCATTTGAAGTACGGACTGCACAAGCTGTTTGTTGAACATGGAAGAAGCTGCATCCGCTGCAGAGCAAACACAAGCGAAGGAAGCGAGGAATGGATTAAGTCAAAGTGTCCTGTCGATGGGCTTATGGAGAGAACAGGCAAAAGACAGTTTGGAGGGAAAGGAGGATCCAAGAAGCAGATGAAGGAAGAGGATACGGATAGTGATTAACTGCTTACGGTAAGGCAAGGGCGTCTGTGACCTACATGTGTATAGAATTATTAATCTTAGATTTTCAATATATTCTTGTTCTTGCGAGTTAACATCCATTCCCCCGTGTGTAGCTTTCCAAAGGTAAGCTCTTTGTGATAACTTCAGTGGGAGGTGGCGACAAATGCCCCCACCTTGCTCATTAAACCCCCTGCAAAAACGCGGCAACTCAAGCGCGTCAAGACCAAGACTGTTTCTTTGTCCAAGTTCAGACTGTGCAACCAACTATTTTCCTGTCCAACCTCTGCACCGTTTCGTGTTGTCGATGGCCCGGTGGACAACAAAGAGTTCGGTAGGCTATCAAACAACTTTCCATCGGATCACTGTACTCATTCTTTCGCAGCTTCATCACTCTTTTAATTCCAAGTGCTCTCCCGCAACGCAAACGAGTCGACAATAAGGCATTGTTTGGTTTCAGGCCCAAGTGTCCTGGCAACCGTTTTTATTTAATTCTGACAACCACTTTTCCTTCCCGATCCTCATAACCACTACTCTGAACATTACGATTAAAGGCTTTGCTATTGCCATTCGAGACCTGAGCAGCATTATTGCACATCTCACCTCTGCTTTAACGTAGTATTTTACCATTCCGACTTCGATTCAACCCTTTCATTCTACTTCACGAACGACTACCTATCTAGTTACGGCTCCAAGAGATGCGCGAATGCATCTACGACCCGTAAAATGGATATCGACGAAGAATTGAGCCAATGGTACGAGAAGATCCAAAACTTCGACCGTAAATGCCATCTGCTATGCCCTCGTCTCAGCGACGACGACGACGAAAACTACAGAGTCCTCGAGGACCCCGGTTCAAAGATAACGCAAGACGAAAAGCGCAAGCGAATCCAACAAGGCCAGGAGCGGCTCGAGATCACATACTGGAATTGCTTAATTTTTGGTTTTGATCAAGAAAATCAAGGGAAATGGGGAGAGGAGCTCGGCAGCTGGCTCAACGCCTGCCTGACGAACTGCGCGGATTGCGTTTACAACTGGCACATGAATCGCAGAGCCCTTTTGCAACAATTTCAAGAGCGATGGGATGAAGTGGTGGTCGCTCAACTTCAGTCTGTGTTCGAACGCAGAGACGTCGACCGAATCGATGCGAGTTTACAGTGGGCGAAAGCATTTATCGAGAAGATCCTGAACACTGGCAAACCATTCAAGAAAGCGCAGCTCGGTGAGAAATCACCAGAAGTTCATATCTCGGTTTACGAGGCTTTATGCTGTATGCCTTATATGGAGGACCCGGAGCGACGTGCCACTTTCCAATATGTTTTTCAACGCCTTCAGGGCAAAAGTGGTCTTAAACTCGGAACAAAGGAGCCCTTACCTGGAATGACATATTTTATCTTCGATATGAAGAATCAAGACCGTCGCAAATGGGCGACCGACAATTACCAGAACCTTGACAGTAATGCCATGACTCTGGAACAGTTCGACTGGGCTGTCAGCGGCGGCCTGACGAGAGCCATCGAAGACATCAGTAGAAAAGACCCCTTAGCCATAGATACATGGCCTGAATTGGAGCAGTTCTGGCATGGCTTCAACGAAATTCTCAGAACCTTGAGCCCAGACGTCATTTCCCAACGTTTGCGGAACCTCGAGCTCAGACCTGGAAGTTTTCACATTTATGACCTTCTCTTCCGTCATATCCAGTTCTGCCCTGCAGAGAGTGTCTTGGTCATGACCATCACAATCTTGACAAGCTTTCTCAAGAAAGCACCCCGGGCTTTTTGGGACGTGATTGGCGATGCTCGGCCAAATGTGATCGCTGACCTACTCTTTGCAAGCCCAAGCTATAAGAAATTGCTCCGTCAATCTTTGGACGATTGCTGGACTGGTTTTGATAGTGGTTCGTCTCTTGTGCCTTTCCCTACGTCTTGGGTTGTTCCATGGGTACAATCGATTAGTCGCGACCGCAGGTATGACGCTTGTGAGGTCTTGATGCACACGTTGATAGAATCACTTGCCAAAGATCAATCTATCGGGGAACCGGGCCGAGCTGCTTGCATTCGAGCTGGGTTTGATGCGTTGCAACTCACCATGTCAACATTTGTTGATCAAGAAACCAAAATTGGCACAGGGAGCACCCATCTCTACGCTTGTTGTGTATTCAATCTTTCGATGAAATACAAGGACCTTATTCTTCGTAATTTACGTGCTCCCGGCCAAGAGAGGGAGGGTTGGCAAACCTTTCAGGTGGCAAATGCCGCCAAGAAGGTTATGCAAACCGCCATGAAACTGGACATGAAAATCTTTGCAGAGGAATATATGGCTTGTCTTGAGGATAAGCAGCTTCAGTCTGCCGTTACAAGAGACTCAAAGGTTTTCTGGCAGGGAGTCGTCGAAATGTTTGATGTGTCAACCGACCAGATTGACCTGGCAAGAGACATAGTCTTATCTTTAGAGCCCCTGATCGGCATCGAGCAAGTGAGAGCGCTAAAGAGCGATGACAAACTGAGCGACTCGAGCAAAAATTTCAACAAATCCCTTGCTGAGACGGTGGACATTCTGGGCAACCTTCTAGGCAGAGTCTCTGAGCTGGACGCCACAGACTTGAACACACTATTCAGTGACCGTCTTGCTTTCCAAGGCACCATCACTCTTTCCACTCACGGAGAGTCAGGCCTTGCTGGAGCAGCAGCTGAGCTTCTCAAGAGCTGGACTGGGGAACTTTCTCAGAGTGGTGCGTTTGAGCAGATGTCTCAACTGCACCCTGACCAAACACTGTCGTCTATAGTATGGGCTCTGGAGCGAGTACTGAAGCCCCCAAACCCATGGGGTCCTATCCGGCCTATTCTGAATATGAGTCGAGACATTCTTCGCGGACTGACTGACCCCATGTCTGGAGTCCTACGAGTCAAAACACTCGAGCCCATGTCTGCCGCTAAAGTCCTTCGTTGGTGGAGCGAACAATGGCGGTTTGTTTCCACCGCATGCAGGAACATCGAGGGATGGTCTCGCTACATCCAGAACGCCGTTATGACTGAATTCTGTCGAGAAATCATGGAGCTTGCAGAAGCTCTCATTGCAGAAGACGGCTTGATCACTTCCGCTATTTCCAAGGCTTTGAACAAAAGCGAAAAGGATACTATGTCGCAAATTCTCATCCCCGCAAAACAGCATTTCGGTGGAATGGAGAACATGATTCGTTTGAAGGACAAGTGGCTGGTCGATGTCACAGTTCGAGTGCTATGCAAGATTCTCACCCGACTTCGAGAGAATAACCACGAGATCAACCCTGCCTCTCGAAAACTGATCACCGACGCATCCTTACCAACAAGTGTCCCTGGCAAGTATGTCAGGTCTACCAACATGACAGACCAGCAACGCGCCGAACTCCTTCAGGCACTTGGTCAGACAGATGAAGAAGTACAGATTTATCAGCTGGGAGTTGCTCTGAAGGCAGTGGAGCACAAATCCAGGGATGCAACCAAGAAGCAGAGCAAACTTGATGCATGGTCCAAGTCCGGCACATCATCCAGTGGCACGGTTACAACGCCATCTTCTAGATCTAATCGTGATGATGTACTTGATCTCAGCAGATCGATTGACAGCCCCATCCTTAAGCAGTTGGAGGCCCAAAAAGCCAAGGAACAGGCCAAGGCCAAGGCTAAAGCAATGATTAGACCCAAGTCTAAGGTGCCCGATCAGAAGGCTATTTCCGCACTGAAAGAGAGTAGACAGAAGGAGAAACTCGAGAAGGCCAAACGTGATGCCGCCGCTATCGCGAAAGCAAAGGCTCTCAGGGGTGAGACTGTCCCTGGTGAGGGTTCTGGCTTACTTGGCCTCGGTCTCATTGGTAAAGACCATGGTAAGAGTGAGATAATGGTCAATAGCTCTGATGAAGAATCCGAGGAGGATGAAGACGACGAGTCAGATGTTGACAATGAACTCGCCGCTTTAAGTACCGGAGGCCAGAAGACTTCGGATGAGGCTGAGAGACGTCGACTGAAAATCTTACAAGACAAGGCGCGTAGGCCAGTAAAGAAGGTTAGACAACAACGCTCCGTCAAGGAGATGAGAGCGAGATTGATTCCTCCTATGGATCGATTGCACAACACCATCCTAGCTTGGGATATCTTCCACGGTGGCAACGATCCTCCTAATGGCCCAGCAGCCTCTGAAGTTGCCACCAAGTATTCCAATCCTAGAACCTACCAGGATACCTTCTTTCCTTTGCTGGCCTCTGAAGCCTGGCGGTCTTTCGTCACCGCTAAGGATGAGATAACAACCCAGCCCTTCGGCATGAAGATTGCCAGTCGTGCCAGTGTAGACAGCTACCTCGAAGCGACATTCACGATGCCCGTTGTTCAAAGTAGAGAGCGCGGCGTTCATGAAGGCGATATCCTTCTTGTATCAGAGGCAGAAAATCCTTTAGGCGACCAAACAGCTCGACATTGTTTGGCCAGAGTCCACCGTACCACCTACAAAAAGGACCTGATCGAGATCACATATCGTGTGGCTTCTCGAAACAATCCTATGACACAGGTGCTGACACCAAACGTAAGCGTCTTTGGAGTGAAGATTACCAACATGACTACGATCGAACGAGAGTACGCTGCATTGGAGAGTCTGCAGTACTATGATCTGATGGACGAGATTCTGAATGCGGAGCCCTCCCCTATTCTTCGATACAGCGAAGAGAAGACAAGTAGCTGCATGGAGAATTACTCCCTGAACAAGGGACAAGCGATGGCTGTCCTAGGCGCGCACGACAACGATGGTTTCACACTTATCCAGGGGTGAGTTAGCTCTTTTTGGCACCTAACAAATCTAACGTGAATAGTCCTCCCGGTACTGGAAAAACTAAAACTATTGTGGCTATGGTTGGCACCTTGCTTTCGGAGCAACTTAGTCAAGCAGGCAACCAAGGTACTCCCATGGGAATACCCTTGCGACCGAACGGCGCGCAAGGTGCAAACAACCAGAATCGATCGAAAAAGCTTCTCGTTTGTGCGCCCAGCAATGCGGCTGTAGATGAACTGGTCCTTCGAATGAAGGCGGGCGTCAAAACAATCTCCGGAAAAACCAAGAATATCAATGTGCTTCGATTAGGTAGAAGTGACGCCATCAACGCCGCTGTACGAGACGTCACTCTGGATGAGATGGTCAAAGCCCGTCTGGAGGGCGATCAAACCAAAGACAAGGCCAAGACCGACCGCGACAAGCTCCACGAGCAAGCTGCAAAGCTCAAAGAAGAACTGGCTATGCTGCGTCCCCAATTGGAAGCGTCGAGAGATGACGAGGACCGATCCGTCTACAACAGACTATCTCGAGAGTTTGATGAGAAAAAGCGGCATCAAAGAACTATCGGCGAAAAGATTGATGCTGACAAGAGCAGTGGCAACTCCGTTGCTCGCGAGATGGAGTTGCGCCGCCGACAAGTTCAACAAGAGATTCTGAACAACGCCCAAGTTCTGTGCGCGACTCTAAGTGGTAGCGGTCACGAAATGTTTCGAAACCTGGATGTTGAATTTGAGACGGTGATCATCGACGAAGCTGCTCAGTGTGTAGAGTTGAGCGCTTTGATTCCACTCAAGTATGGCTGCTGCAAGTGTATTCTTGTAGGAGATCCCAAGCAGCTTCCTCCAACAGTCCTGTCGCAATCTGCAGCTAAATTCGGTTACGACCAAAGTTTGTTCGTCCGAATGCAGCAAAACCACCCTCAGTCGGTCCATCTACTGGATACGCAATATCGTATGCATCCTGAAATCAGCATGTTCCCCAGTCATGAGTTCTACGAAAGACAACTTGCCGATGGTCCAAATATGCATCAACTCCGACAGCAGCCCTGGCATCAGAGTGCACTTCTTGGCCCGTATCGTTTCTTTGATGTTCAAGGTGTCCAGGAGCGAGGCCACAGAGGACAGTCACTAGTCAACACAAAGGAGCTGGATGTTGCTATGCAGATGTACGATCGCTTTAGCAAAGAATACGGCAGCTGTGACTTGACTGGCAAGATTGGTATTATCACGCCCTACAAAGCCCAGCTTTATGAGTTGAGGAACCGGTTCAAGTCAAGATATGGTGAGAACATCACGGACATAATCGAGTTCAATACGACCGATGCCTTCCAGGGTCGCGAGTGTGAGATTATCATCTTTTCTTGTGTTCGTGCCAGTTCTACAGGTGGTATTGGTTTCATGACTGACATTCGACGTATGAACGTCGGTTTGACTCGCGCCAAGTCGTCTCTTTGGATTCTTGGTGATTCAAGGGCGCTTGTACAAGGCGAGTTCTGGCGAAAACTTATTGAGGACGCCAAGCTCAGACAACGATACACTAATGGTGATATTTTGTCAATGTTCAGGAAGCCCCTGGAAAAAGCTGCACCCGGTGCCTACCTACCGCCACCACCCAAGGCGCAAGATCGCGAGATTGTAATGCGAGATGCACCTCACACCACGTCCTCAGTTTCCTCGTCGCGGTCGAACTCTCCAAAGGTCGCGGCGGCCCAGAAACCAGCTGTATCGTGTCAAATACCTGGTATCGGAGGCGGCGAACCAGCTGGGGTTATACCACGCTCTGCTGGCCCTCCTGTCATACATACCTCATCAGACAGGCTACCAGGGGAAACAAGGAAGCGATCACACGATGGACCAGACACAGCGCAGCCAGTGACAAAGAGGGTAAGTTATTAGCATGCGAAGCTTACACAGTTGATTCCTAAGCTAAAACCCATAGAAGATAGCGAGCGACAGGACTCGAGGTGGCGGCCTCATGGGCAAGTTTGCATCGAAGCCTCAGCGACCGCCCAAGGCTCCGACAGACCCTTCAGCAATGTCGGTGATGGGATTAGCGCCTCCCGAAAGGCCACCCGCAGCAACCCCGACCGGACCGCCGATACCAACCGGTCCCCGGATCCCGACAGGTCCCTCAAATCCAGGACACCATCAGCCTCATGATGCCAACAATCAGGTATGTCAACTATTCTTGAGTGTGATGAGATAACATGCTTACGATGATTCCAGCAACCCAGACGCCCAATTCCTCCACCGCAAGCTCGAAAGAAGGGAAAGCCAAGTCTCTTTGTCCCAAAGAGGCGATAGAATCACTAGTCAAACGATAACCCGGGACCTTGTATTATAAAAATAGAGGAGGATACATAGCACCAAGCATTTAGAGGCGTTGGAAGGGATTGACATCATTTTCAGTTTCAAGGGGGCTTATATGAATGGCATGGCTGCATGGAAACAGGCTGCAGTGAGTTGCATCTCTCGGAGCTTAGATATAGCCCGAGACGCGACTGTCTCTCGGGTTCAGAGCAAGCACGATGACAGTTCAGAGCTAGAAGATAGTCTGGTGATGATAGGACATGCAGGTGAGCTACAGTAAGTAATATGCATGCAAGGGGGAGAATGAGTCCCCTCTTGCATGAAGGAGTGGCGAGCAGAAACCGAACAAGGCAAGGCAAGGCCTCTCTGCCTAGTCCTTGTTGTGGTTATGGGGCGCATAATGAGGCTTGCGTTTGCTATTAATGATCAGACCTGATAATGCACAGAGAAACATGTGCACAACATGAACCATGCCATCTTGGCAAGCTGATGATGTTGTCTTGTGTCACGTGATGTGAACAAGCAAGCAATGAATGCAATGTTTGCGTATGTGGGAGCATGGATCAGCTCGCCTAGGCCGGCAGTGGTGATCATTAGCTGACAGGGTCTAGGTTCTGTCATTTCAAAGGACAGGGTTCGTCACAGGGACAAGGGCAAGTGATGTCGGCGGATGTTTGTAGGGAGCCTTACACGGTAGACATGATGTAAGATGGTTGTGTATGGCGGACTTTTGACTTTTAGCAACAACAGTCCTGAGATCAGCCAGGCACACACTCTCTTCTCTCGGTAACTTTGACTTAGCACGGTGATGGCACTAACGGTCTGTTGCAGAGGGGATCATCAGTGGCTTTTTAGCGGTTGAGCAACGATAAGTGGATGTACATGGAGGTTTGCGTCACTCCCTGTGTGACCACCAATTGGCAGCACATAACTAACAAAGGTGAGGAGTGACGACAACCACCCGCAGCCATTTATTTAATGGTTTGTCAAGGGAGACGAGATATATTTGGGAGAGGCTGGGCTCAAGCTGTCATTAGAAAAAGCAAATAGAAGAACGTGATGGAAATGAAGCTAGACAAGGGGTAGGAAAATGAGATCCCCAGCACAAATACGACTAGAGATTTGACAAATGAAACTTGTTTAACGCCGATCGTACTAATGAATTGGTTAATTAATTATCTGTACGGACTGCAGTCTAACCCGAGTAACCGGGTTCAACATTGTTAGCCATCAATTATATTGCATCTGCATCTGCATCGTCAGTCTCAGTGTCGTAATCACACCCTCAGCCCCGTGCTTTCTTTTGCAACAGTAGAGATCATCTCCCTTTTGTCGAATCTAAGCTTTAGGGGACCTGATTGGGGGGTTAGCGAACGTTTCCACCCCATCAACGGGCGCAATTAGATTAGCACTGGGTCCTGAGCTAACATCACATAGCGGGACTTGGCTTTGGTGGCGGTCCAGGGTTTTATGGGTGAGTGACGGCATCTTTCCTTTCCTTTCTCTCTAGAGAGTCTTTGCCTTTGTCTTTTGGTGAAGGGGGGGAGGAGAAGGATCCCCAAGGGGCCTGAGCTGGACACGGACGGACATGGAGCGTAATGAAATATCACCCCCAGTTCTTGTATGTATTGTATTCTCTTCTTTCTTCTTTTTTATTTCTTTTTCTTCAGCTTCATCACTTGTCAGATTCCTTTCATCTTGACTGCAAATATCAACCCTGTTTTGTGGCTGTTGGCCTCTATAAATCGGGTATCCAAAAAGAAAAGAAAGTGACACAGACTATACCACACTCGTCTGCAACCACCCTCCACAGCAGGGAGGACGCGAGAAAAGCCCCGAGGGCCCAGGCCTGACGATAACAAGACAAGACAAGACAAGACAAGGTCAGGCAAGGTAAAGAGTGAGACGAAACCAAGGACTCTCCACGTATACCTACAGTAGAAACTGACACACACATTAGCTAGTATCATCCATCTACAGGCATCTTCCGTGTTGCTGTCTTTCATCTCGTGGGTGCAAGTGCATCGTTGCGCAAGAGTCTATGAGCCCGGTCCATGTACAGATACAGATACTGTATCACTTAGCCCGCCATGGCTCAAGTAACTGGCCTTGTGACTGAGCCCGAGCTTGAGCTTGATCGAAAACATGAGCATGAGCATGAACTTGAGCCTGATGCCTCTGCCACGCCGGCTAGTGGCGTATCCTATACTCGCACAAATCCTCCAGCTCTCACCTCGACCTCGACCTCTGCTTCTGCTACAGCTTCAGCTTCAGCTACAGCTTCAGCTCCAGCTCCAAATCACCATCCACCGCAGCCTGATCCTCAAGCACGTATCCGTCGCAGAGCAAAGTCGGCATCCAATCTGCTTGGCCGTCCAGACAAGGACGTAGAATTCCACGACGACACCTTCATCGATCAGCAGGATCCTCGGGACTCGCATGATGGAATTGCAGAGCTCATTGACTTTCTGAGGAACCACAGCCCGCCGTCTGGTAACTTCATGTCCATTCCCGATGATGTCTCCCCCGAGGACAGGGGGCGATGGTCCAGGCTTCGGAAGATAGGCAGGAGGAGCAAATCGCTGTCAAAGTCGCTCTCAAGGCCGCCCCAGACTATTCAACTCCCAGACTCAGCAGTCTCAGGCACCACGATAGGCGGACATCGACATATTGCCATTTCAATCCCCTTGGACGCCTCACCGTTTGGTCAAACTCCCAGGTCTCAGTATCCTGTATACCAGCACCGCACTGTGAGGCCTCTCAATTCCCAATATACCCCTACGAGGGCCGTTCTGAACGACAAGGGCGTCGTGACAGTGCTACGAACCGTCAACGAGGACAAGGAGTCAGCGCCTTCCGTAAGCCCTGCAAACTCTCAGCTTCTCCTATCTACTGTCCCTCAAAGATTTCCAAACACCACAACCGTGCGGCTAAACCCCCTAGGGTCTATTAATAGCAGCCATCGAACCATTGCGTCCGACGACTTAAACATCATGACGGCGCCTCCCCGCAGGTTACTCACGCGGGATCAGGTTAGACAAGTCAACGAGCAATCACGAGAATTTCAGACACACGACCAAGAAAACGCGCAAGCAGCAAGCCCGAACTATCCCCATAGAGTTCCATCACGGAAGTCCAGCTCAACAGGGGGTCGCGTTGTGCATCTGGGGGATCTATCGATCGACACTATGATGTCTCAGCCGAACGAAACAAATGGACATCCTTTGGCTACTTCACCTGCGCGCCCCGTCTCTCTGGATGGATCCTACCAGCCGTCGCTCTCCAAGAGCATCATGACTACAAGCGACAACGACCCGGTAGTTGCAGAGGCCAGGCCTGTCGAGGCGAGAACAGTTGCAGCTAAAGAATCACATATACGGTCACCAACTAAGCACCTCGAAGAACCCTCCATCACTGTCATTACGAAAAGCCCGTTGCGTATCTCCCGGCAATCGTCCAAGAGACAAAAGCCTGGAGAGGGTTCTTTCAATTCCGAAGATCCGTCGCCACAGACTCGCCGCGACAAAGTGAAGGACAAAAAGAAAAGGGATATGGAAGCTGCTTCCCTAAAACGACGCAGTATGATGTCTACTCAACTGGACCCTACACCAGAAATCGAACAAGAAACTACGAAGATGCCGGACGAGAACACTGGGGAGCCTCCACCGGTACCCCTGAGATCACCTCAGCGACAGAGCATGTGTCCCATCATAGTCGTTGCAAACGTTCGACCTTCACCTCCGCCATCAGCCAATCCTTCTGTTACTGCTGGAGAACTACCAAGCGTTGACTCTGGAGACTTAACCTCCACCTCGACGAATTCAAACAAGGCCTTCCCCAAACCGAGAGGAAGCACAGCAAGTCGGCCAGTCTCACCATACCCTGCTTCTTACATGAATGGGTCTCCGACGCCTCCGCAATCAGCTCATTCATCGCCAGTTCAGAAAGAGGGCTCACAGGACCGAGTCTCACTCTCACGGCGTCGGGAGTGGAATGCCGCACGAGAGTATGCACGTGAACGCAAGCGAACAGAAGCATCACCAAACATTAACCCTCGACCCAGAGGGAGAGGACTGACCACAGCAAAGGATGAGGCTGAAGAAAGAAACCCTGCGATGGAAAAGGAGATTCTGCGACGATACGAGGCCTACCGGGAATATCGTATCAGAGAGATGGAGCGTCGGGTCCGTCGACTGGAGCGCAATGGAGACGTATGGCTTCGAGCACTTGTACCAGTATTGGACAACCTCAACCGTACACTCGCAGCCAAGGACGAGAAACCACAGCGCGCACAAGGATGGGTCTCGGATGATGAACACCCACATCCACGACCCCCATCTCCAATGAGGCCATCGAGCCGAGGCCGGATGATGACGCGAAGGGGCACCTCAGAACGGGAGTTTCTAGAACAGCTTGTGAGAACCAAAGAAGAACTCGAAGCCGGAAGTGTGAGCGATGATATGAGTGGATTCGATACGATTGAGCCGCTGATGAGGGAACTGGCAGGACGATCTCGACTGAGTTTTGAAGCACGATCACTAGGGATGGACGACGAGGGATTGTTGAACTCGTTTACCGAGTAGTTGATAATCGGGGAAGAAAGCTACCTAATAGTAATAAGAGAAGTGCGGCGGGAGGTATTCGAGACTTGATCGGCGGTATAGGATTGGAAGGCTGCCTTTTTGGGGGATGAGCGAAGCGTTGAACTTTGGGTATATTCAACAAGACGACTTACAGTATAGTCCGCCCTGCACCAGACGTGCATTTTTCCTAGCTAACGCCTGTCACGATATCTCTAGAGAGTGTTTCTTTATTATGTATTTTATCATCCAAGCTACCAAGGTAGTCAGCCGCTTGTTTGTCTAGAGAGCAATCAGTTTCAACTGCCATAGCCACCACATCGCCATGTCTAAGTGCCTTAGTTACTCGCTTGTCACCTCCACACCTCACCCTGCAAGAATGGCCTCTACTCCATAAAGCACACGAGATTCTATTGACTTTCTCAGGGTCCTGATTATACCCAATTAGGTAACAAGCTTCTGCGCATCGATCGGGTCCGCCCCTCGCAAGATCTCGATGACGTAGTTGAAGGGATATTTCCTTAGCAACGTCTGCGCATCATCGATGGGACGAGCTGCCATGGAATAATGCAATTGACAAGAAATAGAGTAAACAATCACCACCAATACCAGATAAGACTGTTGAGAAGTGAATTCTCATTTCATTTTTAACTAAAAATCACCAATTGAGGACTCTTTGAGTAGCTCATCCTCACAACGGGCTTCAACTATACTTACACGATATCCATTACACCCATCGCCTAAAAACATAATACAACCATCATGAGTAAACCCTGGATCTTTATAACGCCCTCAAACCGAGGCATTGGTCATGCTCTCACTCGACACCTTCTCCAAAAGACATCTCTCCCTATCCTCGCAACAGCCCGTCTCCGCCACGACCCAGAAGATGTGAAAAAGTCCCTGCTCGAAGGTCTCCCTGATAAAGACGGCCTCGCTAAGCGCCTTTCGATCGTTCACGCAGATGTCACAGACGACAAGTCTCTTCAAAATGCTGCTTCCAAGGCCGCAGAACTGTTCCCACCCGATAAGCACCATTTGCGCCTTGCCTGTGCTGTGCCCGGCATCCTCAGACCCGAGAAGAACCCTAGCCAAATCGACGCCGAGGCCAGTTTGGAGCAGTTCCGTATTAACACTGTTGGGCCTCTCCTCCTGATCAAGCACTTTGACCAATTCCTCCCTCGGCGGAGTTCGGAGCTGGAGGCAAGTCCTGAGGGTGACGAAGTCAGAATGCCCGCTCATTCCGTATGGCTCAGCATGGCTGCCCGCGTAGGCTCAACATCAGACAACAGGGCGGGAGGCTGGTTCTCGTACCGGGCGAGTAAAGCAGGCGTTATCAGCTTAGGTAAGAGTTACGACATCTTTCTCAAGGGGCGAAGCGGTGATAAGGCCATTTCTGTTGCTTATCATCCTGGGACTGTCAAGACGGATCTCAGCAAGAACTTCTGGAGCAGCACCAAGGAGAGCAAACTATTCAGCCCTGAATACGCTGTTGATAGACTTGTCAGTGTTGCAACGGGCCTGACCCTGGACGGTCGGGGCAAGTGCTGGGACTGGAATAACAAGGAGATTCTTCCATAAATAATGCAAAACAGCCTTACACTAATGGCGGCAAGGGGGCTACAGAGACAAGGGTAATTAATAATAATAAGTTTCTAAACCAGATCGACTATCCCTTTACCCCTAGGCCTGAGCAACATTCACATCCTGATATTCCCATACGTGATGACAAGCGGGTACTGATTGCCTCTTTTACATCCAGACACGCTTTCAAATCAATAAACCGCAAAGCTTCTTGTCTATAGTTCCACTTCCTGGAAAGACGCACCATCAGGGGTCGGCGCAACCTTGGAATTTGAATCGTCCTCTGCTTCGTCGTCCGACTTTTCTTGCTTATCGTCCTGGTCATGTTTACTTGACTGTCCGCCATCTGCCGGTCGTAGAGCAACCTTTTGTTCCTCCTTGTCCTCAAATCGCGCCTTTTGCTCTTCTTGCGGTGACGTCTTTGTCTTCTGTTCGACCTCTGCATCCTCATCCGCATCCTCATCGTCCTCACTGTCACTGGCACTTGAGATGGGCTTCTCGGTGTTCTTCTGCACTTCATCGTCTTCCTTTTCGTTTGTCTTCTCGTCCAAGCTCTCTTCAGATCGCGAGGCCTGCTCACCGCTCTGTGTAGGTGGTACGGGTAAACTCTTCTCTTCTTTCTCGGGAGGTGGGGGAGGGGTTGATTCCTCAGTGTGAAGTCCAGGCTTCATAGCATCGAGATAGAACTTTGTGACACCAAGGATACGGCCACCCTTCTCGCAGGCCTCGACCCATTCTGGGCGTACGACGGGAATATTGCTCTCAACAGCCTTCTCCCATTGTTGTCCACGACCCTCAGTGGTGACGAAGTGTGTTGTGTCGATACGGACACCATCCACAATCTTAGCTCCCATGCGCTCGACCGCCTTCACCAAATTGTCCTTGACAGCACTCGGCATGATACCAGTAGTAATCGTGATACCCCTGAGGTCTGTCATCTTGTGTGTTCTGACAGGCACGCGGTCACTGACAAAAGTACCGGCGCTTGTGCGCAGGACCAGGTGGAAGGTGTATTCGGTGTCGACAGCAAGGCCACTGATCTTGGTGCTGTGCATCTGTAGTGGACGAGGGATGTTTCCAGCCTTTTGGCCATTTCGGTAGAGACTGAGCGAGATGAGGTCGGCAGTAGCAAGCTGGATAGGATCCCACTCTAGGACAACTGAAGTCTGGGTGGCATTGCGACAGCGGAGAGCTGGAGTCGTAGGCTCGGCAGCACCAAATGCGTTGTAAATGCTGTCCTGTAGGGCACGAAATGCGCGATCTGCAGCGGCTTCTTTGGTTGCATTCTGCGAGACGTTGATGTCGACAATGCTGCCGGATGAGATGTTGGGAGGGAGGAGAATGGATGGGAACTCGATCTAAACCGGGCCCATTATATTAGCAATTGTCCAAGCAGGCATTAGATGCGAAGCTTACCAGGCGCTTGTCCGGTGTCAAAAGGACAGTAACGCCGGCGTCGACTTTGCCGACAGTGAGGGAGACGAGCATTGTAGCGAGTGTCGCAGTCGATAAAGGAGGAGAATGACAGGTACAGGTTCTGGATGACCACGCGGACGCAATCGACGTGAAACAAGGGTATATTTGGGAAAGGAGAACCTGCAGACGGCGATAATCAAGCCAG
The DNA here is from genome assembly GCA_013266165.1 of Fusarium graminum. Classification (NCBI taxonomy): domain Eukaryota; kingdom Fungi; phylum Ascomycota; class Sordariomycetes; order Hypocreales; family Nectriaceae; genus Fusarium; species Fusarium graminum. The sequence continues at coordinate 242,520 of JAAGWP010000121.1, forward strand.
CTGTCTAACCCGTCAGTACGCGCTGAACACGTTCCTGTCTAGCGAGACGAGGGAGATTGGCGATAATGGAGGTTGGTGGGAACGAGAATGCGAAAGGGAACGTTGACGTGGAATCTCTCCATAGAACAGCTCAGCTTGGATGCAAGCCACAGAAACCAAGGACAAAGAGCTCAAGGGTTAGTCTATCCAATTTAGGTCGTATTCTTCTCCATTCTCGACTAAAGCAAATTTGGGGAAACGTCCCCTGTATCTTAAGCCTCTAGCAAGGCATCCACCCCCTGTGAGGCTCTCTCGGCAGCTCCATTTGTGGGGAGCTAGGTACCTTAGTAGGTACCTAAGCTTTTGTCCGTCCGTCTGCCCGGGCCATCAGGCCAAACTCCAAGGACTTTCGATGTGATATCTTGGAAAGGCTTTGGTAAGTAATGGACGTAAATGTATATTACAAACTACACGGAATTTCCAAAGGTTGTACATGTTTCAAGGGCATGACGATCTGCGATGAACTGAAAGGTCAATTACTATTTATTTGAGAAGCTGCGACGATGGAATTGTATATCCAGAATATTCATAAAAGTTCATTCGTTATGAGAGATACAGCTCAGTGAAAGCTGTTGGTATCAAAATATAGTGTACATACGAATACCCCAATCATACACGCCTAGTCCGACAGTCCAATTGCCAGAGACTTCCATTATCAGTAACGTATTCTCTTGTCATGGTCATTCTAACATTGGAGTTGAACCAGCAAATTCCAAATACGCCAAATTCACAAAATCGTGCAGATCAGCTACCACTGTATCTTCGGTTTTGGCTTCGTGATTCTTTCAGACATCTCGGGTCCTTTAGACGTATCGAGCCTTCTAGAGGAATCGGTTTTTCTAGGCGCAAGTTGCTTCCACTCCTCCTTCACTCGTCTGGCCACCACCTCGCCAAAGATATGAGCTGGGGCTCGAGACACTCTCAAGGGGTCAAGTATGGTCACTATTAACGTTCCTTTTGGGCCTTCCATTGAGTACCCCAGATCCTTCATTGCTGCCCAGAACGCTCCTGTCAACCTTTTCACCATGAGGTGTTGCACAACTGCGCTGGTGCCCCCCTTGCACATCGTGTAGGTCCACAGCGGTTCATCTTCCAGCTTTTGTCGGTATTTGGTCATAATCAAGGGTAGTAGCGGAGTCCCTCCAGGTCTAATATGTTGTAGGTCGAACGGATGTAGGATATAGTTAGGTGTGTATTGAATCTGGAGATTGAAAAGTGATTTGATTGTCTTTTCGTCAGCCCCCAGGTCTAGGTATGGAGCTTTGGAGTTATTGTATTCAATTCCAGTCTCTTGAAGAAAAGCCCAGACTTCCGGCGTGGTGTGCAGCTTTCCCCAAGCCGTGACATGATCATTTGATGGTGGTATGTAAAATCCAGGCGGTTTCCGTTGTTTGCTCGTCCGGTCTCGATTCAGCGATTGCCCTCTTTTGTTGCCATCCGATGGACTGAAGCGTGAGTTCTGTTTATGCGACGGGTCTCTTGTAGTTGACAAGTAAGATCGGTTTGCAAATGAAGGTATCGATCGCAGGAGTCTAGATCCTGACCAAGCTCGTATTGTAGTCATGATGAAGGATGGACCAGAAAGTATCCAGTCATGTTGTCATTTCGATGTTATGTCCCTTTACAGAATATCGATCATGTAATGCACGCTCCGGTGAATGGAGGTAGCTGTAAGGTAATGCGCCGGTAAACCCAAAGTTGGAGTGAAGTGAATCGCATATCGATATGATGGATGTTCGGTTTGACAATTTCCAATGATGTCCACCTAGAACGCCACATGTGGCGTTCTAGGGGTGTAAGAAACGAATAGACTCTCAAGATTCACGCGATTCATGGAGTGCTTTCCCCTAACTTTAGTCTTCTAACCGCCTAAAGGAAAATGAACTCAGTGTGTACTAAGAGCTGCCGTGTCTGATGGGAAATTCGTCCATAGGGCGCAGTGGATTTCCAAAGTCTATGGTATGCTCTGGGTTAATGCTAATCTTGCCTTGAGTGGTTTTTCTGACACTTTAATGCCCTTCTGCATAGGTTGAACCTCTGGGTAACAAGCAATATTTACCCCGGAAAATATGACAGAGTACTACGTATGTAAAGTCACCAGGTCGTTTATGAGATACCTATAGAAATCCTGCGCTATTGAACTCGAGGAGCATTGAGCACTCGCTTTGTGAATCAATGCCCCAATTTTCCTTTGTTCCACATCCTCGTCTGCAGGTCCGTTAGGGAAATACTCGCTCACTGTAGGGTTCAGCAGGCCTTTCAAAAGTAGATATTATGACTCACCCGCCACACTTTGACCTTTCCGGTACTAGCATATAATCACAGGCCTACCGCCCCATTTTGCCTTGCGCCCAACCGAACCGTCCCCGTCAGTCAGCAGCAGCACAGGAAAAATCCACTTTCTATCCAAGCCCATCAACGACACCACAACATCATCGCCAGCTTTCTCCTCCACACACTCACACCTCTCTTTTTCACCAAACACATAACACATAAACCGCCAACATGCCTAAGAACAAGGGAAAGGTAAGCATCTCCGCCCCTCCAAGTCCCATCGTTTCCCTTCCTTTTTCCTTCTCTGTTCGGGTCGCATTTTCACGCGTCAACCGCACTGCCCCGCCCCCACCATCGTTGCCCAAGTTCTACCGCCAGGGAGACGTGGAATCGTCGCTAACAAACTATACAGGGTGGAAAGAACCGCAGACGTGGTACCAAGGAGAACGATGACCAGCGCCGAGAGCTTACCTTCAAGGAGGACGGTCAGGAGTACGCTCAGGTCGTGAAGATGCTCGGAAACGGTCGTCTTGAGGCCCTCTGTTTCGATGGCAGCAAGCGTCTCGCCAACGTGAGTAGCCCCGAGTTTTCCCCGTCCAGAATATTCCGCAACAAATTTATGGCGGGCGCCTCTCCGACGAGCAAGTGGCTGACATTTACATACAGATTCGTGGAAAGATGCGAAAGAAGGTCTGGATTAACCAGGGAGATATCATCCTCCTGTCCCTCCGAGACTTCCAGGACGGCAAGGGTGATGTCATCCTCAAGTACACTGCCGACGAGGCCCGTACCCTCAAGTCCTACGGCGAGCTCCCCGAGAACGCCAAGATCAACGAGACCGATTCTTTCGGACAAGGCGAGGATGGCGAGGCCTACTTCGAGTTCGGTGACGCTGACTCAGACGATGACTCTGATGCGGGCGCTGGCGGCAAGAAGGAGGTTGATATTGACGACATTTAAGTTCGTCAAGCTCCTCAAAAAATCACCTTCTCTCTCCACCGAGCCCCCGATGTCAACCTCAGGAATACTTATTGTGTTCTTCAGCTGACGTTGTTGATACTGTCTTCTCTCTCAAACCCGAAGCCGAGTACTAAAGACTTGCGCGTCGGGTCACACGACAGTAGTTGCTGTGGAGTCATAGACGGCCGTGGTGGGAGAGACGTCACGGCATGTCGTTCTCTCTTGGAATTGCAATATTGTGCTTGAGTTTTCTGTCTTGGTCTGTTATTAAGTTAGTTTTTACAGGACGAATCTGGTTTTTTACGCATTACGATCATCGCATTCGTCTCAAAAGTACAGGGTTAGACAAGACAAGAAAATACCAACTATTCTCATATATAATGTTTTTGCCATTTACACCATGTCACTGCTTCGATAAAGATAACGGCTGAAAGCTGTCTCTCAATTTATTGATATTGAAATAGCCCCTCAACACCAAGCAAGCATTTCTCTTATCCCCCAGGAGTATAACCAAACCTTGCTCCGATTTTCACAATGGGTATAGAAGCAAATAAGCATTTGACTACACGTAGACGGCTCGGTATGCTACGCTAATCCATGGTTGAGAATATACCCGCAACTGAATGATATGTCATCACTGTCGTTACTGCCAATATGTGAGTATCTTATAAACAATGAATTGAAGAACTTTTGATGGCTTTGTTCGCCATGCTCCTCATTCCTTCTCTTGCGTTTTGTGCTGTAACATCTCGCTTTACCAATCATCGTTATCACTTTCATCGTCTAAACGAGTGTTAGTAAAACATATATAGCAAGAGAATGGAATCTCAGAACTTACCACTCTTGGAGACCTTTTCCTTTCTCTTCTGTAGCGCAGCAGCCAGTGCATCTGCCATGCCACCCCCGCCGCCAGAAGCCCCAGGTGCTGCACCACCAGAGGCACCGCCAGAATCTGCACCACTGACCTGAGCCCCACTGCGATCACGGATCTGCGATCGATCGACCTTCTTGAGGGCGCCAATACCTCCAGCTTGTTGGATACCCGCCAACACTGCCGAGCGGCTAGGATCACCAGCGGGGACAGAAA